>CAHIKZ030001036.1:282500-392500 GCA_903632075.3 Acanthosepion pharaonis
ACCTCAATAGGTTATTTAATGCCAACAATATTTTTATTGCTGCTAATATTTCCTATCTATCTATCTATCTATCTATCTATCTATCTATCTATCTATCTCAGTATATATTGGTTTGGTTTGGTTTGTTTTATGGTATATCAACCTCAATAGGTTATTTAATGCCGACAAGACTTTTATTGCTGCTAATATTTCCTATCTATCTATCTATCTATCTATCTATCTATCTATCTATCTATCTATCTGAATCTCTTCCTTTCAATTTGTTCATAGCTATCTATCTATCTATCTATCTATCTATCTATCTGAATCTCTTCCTTTCAATCTGTTCATATCAATCTATCTATCTATCTATCTATCTATCTATCTATCTATCTATCTATCTATCTATCTACCTAAGATTTTTATTGCTGGTAATATGTTTATTTCCGAAAATGTATTGTTGGCAATATTTTTCGAAAAATGTATGGCTGGTAATAATTTTTTCCCCAGAAAATGTATTGCTGGCAATATTTTTTCCTTCAAAAACGTATTGTTGGTAATAATTTTTCCAAAAGAACTGTTGCTGGTATTAACACCTATTTTTATACTTGCATAGTATTTTACCCCAGTTAAGGGGTTAATTATTTGCCCATAGCTGGACCCAACAGGTGCTACCACTCCGGATCAAGGGTGGACCTGGGAACACCAGCAATTAAGAAGTGATTCCACGCTTCTCAAAACCTCCTGATTCGTGGCCTTGCTGTTGGACGTAGTTTATCGTCTTACCCAGAACGAGTAAGTCTGGGTGTGGCGATAAACTTCTTATGGGTCGTGTATAGTGCGATTAATAATTGATCAGTTCTAATTAAGCACAAGATGAGATATATCTGGAAGCTGCTCTCGAAAATGACCTTCAATCAGTTGTTAACTGGGGCACGAGATGGCTTGTAAATGTTAACAACTCCAAAAAGAAACTGATATCGTTTAATCATCATCGAAAAATAAAATTAGATTGTGTTCCAATTATTTAGATTTCGGCATTAAATAACCCATAGAGGTGTTGATATGCTGCTAAACAATTCAACCAACGAAACAACCAATATCAAAGAACTCTTTCATGGCATTAATCCATATAATATCCTACAATTTCTTAAAGAAACCAAACTGTATTCCAAAATATAGCTTCAATAATATAAAATGCACATATCACTGCCTCTTGTAATTATGTTCACACAAATGTACAAAAGCTGAATATTATCTACCATATACTCAATTTTAAAGGCACAATAACATATATCATATTTTTATTATTCAAAGCATCCTAGAAAACTAAATTTCGGCATTCGTCATCATCTTGCGGCCTCAGCCGAGATTGAACTCACCAATACTTTGATTGGTGTAGTTCATAATCTTGTCAAATAGCTGAATTCTTGATGCTTCGCTAGGGCTATCAAGGGTGTTTTTATCGTGACACCAACACTAAATGGATTGCCAATCAAAGCTCAGAGAGACTCCATTCACCCTCCTCTAAGAGCAGGTTTGAATTCAGAGTTTTCCTTCTAGACCAGTTGCCATCCAAGGCTATAGAACCCAGTCTATCCTGCTATTTACCCATAGCTGTAGAGAGAAGAAAGAGGATTCACACCTTTCCCAAGGGTGTTAGCACGTAAGTGAATGTAATGGATTCGACTGGAATTGGAACTTGGCTCTCCGATTCCTCAATCCAAGCCGCTATCCAATACTCCACCGTGCCTCCTCAAAACTCTTCATATAAGTTGGACTTAACGGCATTAAATGATCCATAAAGAATTTGATATGCCGTTAAACAAACAAAAAAAATATTTTCAGGTCCAAAGAAACGTAACAATTTACATTATAAAAATAAAAAAAAAAAAAAAAACAAAAAAACAAACAAAAAGACTGGTTCATATTTTATATAATTCCTTTTCAAATGTCTTATTTGAAGAAAAATATTCACTAATTAAAGTTTTAATCCTTAATAAATTACTTTTATTCAGTTATAAAATGTTATTTTTTCTGGTTCAAAGTTGTCTCGGTTCTGAGTTATCGCAATGCTGAGTTGTCCCGGCGCTCAGTCAGCGGTGTTGAGTTGGCGGTGTTGAGTTCCAACTTCTTCATAACCAATTGCTCACAAATTATAAGTCCATATTATCCTCTGGTGTCTGCTGGCCTCATCTTTTTTGTTCGGCCATTGTGTGTCCGCTGGCCTGTATCAGATGGTTGCCGGAGCAGGTAAACTTCAGCGAATTTAGAACTAAAACCTGATGGAGAACCCAACGGTCGAAAGGTTGTGATATGAACAATAAATATGAGAAAAAATTTCAAATTGTAAATAATGTATATAGAGACCGCTTTTCGTTAAGTCCAACTTATATGAAAAGTTTTAGTAGGAGAGCTACCGTTGCGCAATGGTGTGCAAACTAATCTCATGGATTACTTGGCTAATGTAATAATTTCGATCCTCACTGGGTGGTTCACTAATTTAACCATAACTGTCTTGAAAGTAAAGAAATATACAGAGACCATCACCTGTCAGTTCTTAAGCATTGTTTAGTCACCGTGGACGAATTGGTTTGGAGTAATGGTTAACAAGTCCAGTCTGGTTTATCATTACTACTGAGTAACGGGTTCGATCCTTATTGCCTGCCCCATAAAAAAAAATTAGCATTACATAATCTAACAACGGCTTGTTATGCGAAATCAATATTTCTAAACTAATTTCTCAAGCAAGTGAGGTGTTAAAAGATGGTGAAGTAACATGTCCACAGAATTTATAAAGTCGGTGTGCAATTTTACGTCCTGGGTTATGACGATAAACTACATCCGGCAGCAAGTTCTTTGATCGGGAGATTTTGAGAAGCGTAAAACCTATCTCTTAATTGCTGTTGTTCCCATGTCCACCCTGATCCGGGGTGGTGGCACCTGTTAGGGTCCCAGCAATGGGAAAATAGTAAACTGGGGTCAAAACACTATGGAAGTATAGAAATACATTTTTATAGTAAACATTACCAGCAATAGATTTTATTAGCAAAAAAATAACAAAGCATCCAAGAAATTTAAATTACGGCATTAAATGACCCATAAGGTGTTGATATGCCGTTAAACAAACCAAACCAAACCAAACTGTGTGGAATCTTAAATATTTACATTTTGTCAATATACATGGTATAATTAATTTGTAGAAAGTATAAGAAAGAATAATTAAATAATTTTTTCCGGATGACATACTTTCTTAAGAGGTACGGTGGAGTAATGTATAGCGGCTCGGATTGAGGAATCGGAGAGCCGAGTTCAAATTCCAGTTTCATCCATTACATTCACTTTCGTGCTAATACCCTTGGGAAAGTTATGTATTCCCTTCTTCTCCTTCAGCTATGGGTAAATAGCATGACAGACCAGGTTCTATAGCCTTGGATGGCAACCTAGTGCGAGAAAAAATCTGCCTCGTCAGTTATATATCGAAAGATACATGATCGCCTAAGCGGGTGTAGTCACTCATGGGGGTGACAGGTTATTCCATTACATCAAAGTCTTACTAATTAACACCTAGCTTGGAGGAGGAGATGTGGATTCATACCTTTCCCAAACGAACCCGATTGGAATTGGAACTCAGCTACCTTTCATTCAACTGATGAACGAATCAACAAAATTAGAAATGCCGTGTTTGTATCTCCGATTATGTATCGTGTTAAATTGGCTAGAATGTCTAACCAATTTTACATTTTGGGTGAATGAACTGAAAATATTGTAAATATTTTATTTTCTCACATTTTTTTTTCTTTTCATAAAGCAGTTTTTCCTATTTTAAAGACCTTTAAGTAAATATTAAAAGAAGAAGAAAAAAAAAAGAATAGATCTGCAACGTTATCTCGCCTGCCAAAACTCATTAAAAAAGAATCATTTCTAATGGAATGATTTCCTCTACCAAAGAGTGGAATAACGCCAACGTAAAAATTCTAGACCTAAATTTCTGTTGCATTTCAATCTTTATAAGAGAATGAAAAAACACACACACAAAAAAAATCTTTGATCTTTGAAGAAGCAACAAAAACTGCTGAAAATTATGCGAAAAAGGAACATGTTTTGTAACTAAAAACAGTCTGGAAATGTTGAAAACCATTTTGTTTTTCTATTTGAAAACCATATATTCCTTGGCAAGAAAATGAAATAATATTTGGTTTATATGTCGCATTTCGGAGCCTGATCTTAAAAAGAGATTAGAACCTTATCATTCAAATATATTTACAGATATTATAAAAATAGGTTAGAAAATAAATACATCGCATTAAATTTTATTAAAGCAGAGCTGGAAAAGTGGAAATAACTATCAATTTCTATAGCCAGTGGTATCATAGTAGGATTTAGTATACATGTATACCAAAGCTTCAAGTCTTTCCGTTGACTCGCGTGACTCAGAAAATAAAAAGAATTTAAAAAAACCGTCGAATTTCATTACAGTAAGACAGAAAAATACATAAAAAATACATTCTTTCTAAGAATTACATATCGTGTGACTCAGAAAACACTTAAATCGAGTTTAATTATGGAAATGCAGTAAAATGAATTATTTAGTAAATTGGGATGACCAAGAACGCATTCCAAAACCTGGGCAGACAGGAGGATTTCTTTGGTAAGAAAGAGAAGAGTACTGAACTGCTACGTGATATCTGTCCTCCTTTACGGCAGCGAATGTTGGACGGTCTCCTCAAAGATGGAGAAGAGCCTCGAGGTGACGGTGATGTTGTTCTACCGAAGAATGCTAAGGATATCAAGGACCGAGGGTGTGATCAACGATGAGGTTTTGGAGAGGATGCAAACAGGGAGGAAGCTTATACATATCATCAGGAAGAGAATTTAATACTCACAAGTCGAATAGAGGGAAAGAGAGACAAGGGAAAGCAACGCATGACATACGTGGTCTGGTGGAGGTGGCAGATGGAGGAAACTTATTGGGAGCTACAAGGAATAGGAGGAAGGGGAGAGTCATGATCGCCTACGTCCTGAAGGGACATGAGTCCTAAAAAGAAAAATAATAAGACAAGATTTTCATTCCTTCTGTATATTTCGTCGAGAGTAAATAATCTGTTACAAACAGATTACTGAATTATAAAAAAAAAACATGATTAACAATAATGTAAGAGCTATTTACTAATCGTAGCTTAGATGTGACGCCAAAACATAGAACTTCTAGTGAGGATCGAACTCACGACTAGAGTCGTTGATCTAGCGAGACTAGCTTGCTAACCATTACACCAAGTCGAAGTGGTCAAAGAGCTTTGCGTAGAGTAACTTAGATGTGGCACAAAGCCGGAAGTATGGAGCATCCAGTGAGTTCTGATCTCACTACTCAGTCAAAAGCGGTCTATTGAGGCAAGCTTGCTAATTATTATACCACGTCTAACTGTCCCAACCAATTAACTAAGTTTAGATGTGGCACAGTATAGAGCGTCTAGTGGGGAACGAACACACTACTCAATTGAAAGCGGTCTATCGAGGCAAGCTTGTTAACCATTATACCACGATGGAGTTGCCCAGTTGACAATAATATAATGCTGAAAGTAAATGGAAAAAAATGTTGTTTACTCAGCGAAGAAGATTAAGAGAGCGTTGGAATTTCTATAATAAAGGATAACTCAAATAATTTCAAAATACACTATTTACATTATTCGGACTATTGTCCTCATCTTTGTCGACATGTTTATCACAACGTTTCGGCCTTTTGTACGTTCCGGCCTTCTTCAGATGTTTGGAATGTCGAACTGAACCCTTTTCGCTGACTGGAGTAGACTGTTCTAGTGTCACGTGCCATGTTTAATGGATGTCAGTCATATCTCCTGTTAATTCCCCTCTCAAAGTTCTCTCACACTCTTTGTGCCCTGTCACTGGATCTAACTAACACCTTTATCCACTGTGCCATGTGTCCTTGAGAACATCTGTGTATGAAATTCTGGGTATTATAAACCTAATGTCTTCAGCAACTGTTTTTTTTGTTTTTTTTTACCTTTGCTCATATTGAAATTTTTGCTGTTATCATTGCGTGTTAATAGCAGGCCTAGTCTAGAAGGAAAAATCTGAATCAAAAACCACCCTGGAGTGGGCGCCATCAGGCTCTCTTGCTCTTATGTCATACGGAGAGAATCATATGACACATAGCAATATAACTGTTATGGTAATTCACCCACGCACGCATGGAGTCTTCCAGCTATAAATAGGAGCAGGTACTGCCTTTTGGAGAGAGGGAAGTTTCCAGCAGTTAGCTCTGACAGTCGAACTGAACATTCTTGCTGTAATACTCTCATTTTTATATGTTTGTATTACTGTTTCTATTAGTATATTTGTTTAAATCAGTTCCTCTCTTGTGTCTTTATTTCTGGTCCTAACAAGGCCACAACAATAACGAAAGTGGATCACTTGCCAACAAGTAAGAGTAGTTTCTCTGCTTGCACTTCTCGTTTGTGGAACTCACTTCGAGTTTCCTATTGTCCAATCAAGTTTGATCTTCAAAAATTTCAATGCAATATCACTTTTGTCTTCTTAATTCTTGTTGTTTTTTTGTTCCCTCTCCTTAATAATGTTTTTCTTTTCCTCTTATTCTTTCACACTAAGTAACCCGTTGCGGCTTAGTGGCATTATTGCCTTGCCAAACTCATATATGCTTAACAATTACTTGCAATGTTTCGCAAAATAGTTTCTTGAATCAGTTTGATTGTGCAATGAGTTCGATTCTCAGCTGAGCGTTCCTCTACAGTAGCCTTGTTTGAAACTCGTCTGATAAAAAATACGTTCGGTACCTATCGTCTCTTGCAAGAATAGGTTACTCTAGTTGGTGCGATGGTGTCTCTCTACTGGTGTCCAATTTTAACCGAGCTGAATTAATAACTTGCGTGGTCAGACTAAGGGGTTAGAAGTAAAACACTAAGATAGAATATTTGACTGGACCCCACCACCCCAAAGTTTAACAAGTTCAAACCTCATCAAGTGCCTAATTACCATGGTTCCCTGGAACTAGGCTCTTCAGCGATAGAGATATGACAGATGATTTATGCAAGTCAACCAATTCTTAACATGACACCCAATGTTATTTTCTGCCTTTTAGCAATAATGTATTTAATTCTGGGGTTGTTTAGCGGCCATTGTGTGTGTTACTATGAGTCATCTTAGTGATGTGCTGGCTGAGTTTTGAAGCAATATCCAGGAAAATAAATGAGTACATTATATAGTGAATGAAATAACAGAACGAAATGCATTATCTGTAACATAAATGGCAACCTTCCCTAACGTTTATATAATTACAAGTTAATTTTAGTACCTGAGGATTTCAATGGACAATGTTTAAGCTATGAATGTCTCAGAAGCCAGGAATTGAACGATTTTTGCCGCATTATTCTTGGTCAATTACATTTTTATCTCACTGGAATTGATTGACAGACAGGAAGTGGAATAATTCAAATTTATCAAGTCTAATGAAAATTCATTCAATCAGACTCAAACGCAGTTAAGCAGGAAAAGAATTCAAGTCAAACGTTGAAAACCTGTTGTATTAAAGTCGATAACAGGAAACGCAGTCTATTTGAAGGAATTTGATTCGTAGTTAAAATAGTCTCCAGTAGAACTAAAGGTTACGGTTCAAAACCCAGGAATTTTGATGCTGTTTATGAAAACTTATTATCAACTTGATTGTCAGTTGTGACATAGAACGTCACTGTTAATGGCCAGTCGTCATGGAGGATTCTGTTAATGGCCATTCCTGATGAAGGTCACCGTTAATGGCCATTCCTCTGCATCCCATGAGATCAATGTAGACGTTCCTCAAACTCTTCTCCTTGGCCATACTTTTTTCTACCTTATATTAACGATCAGACTAAGAATATTCTCAGAAAATTAGTAAATATATTTGCAGATAGTACCAAGCTTTATGGCAACATGTCTAAAACCCTAGATGACCAAAGCTTGTCAGCTGACCTATCATTTAACCTCGCTCACACAAGGGTAGAAACTGGATTGCAACTTTCAATAAATAAATATTCCTCATTACAGAGCAGGCATTATTTTTCCAGTCATGGCGTACGGCTGTATTCATAGTGAGGCTCCTAGCACTGAACTATCTCACTGCAGACATCATGTGGAATTCGTATAAACGAGACATCGCAAAAGATGCTGAAAAAAATGGTCAATTCCTTGTACCGCTCCAGAAAGTACCCGACTATTTCTGTCATTCTCTATCTTTTCAAGAATCAGACCTAGCCAAACATGGATCGTTGGTGCCATATCTGGCAGGAGCTGCGCAATCATTTTCTAGCCTTGAGAAAGATTCAAAAGCCTTCACGCGGCCGTATTGACGATAAACAATTCCCCGCCTTACAACCACTTACCCATAGATGAAACGTTTGCTAGCCTCTCGCCACCCTATCTCTCTTTTCAAGGCAGGGTTTTAGACGAGTAACAATCCTTTGTTCTACCAGTTCAGACCTTCACATCTCGGACTAGCCATGACAAATACACATAATCTATTTTTAAGGAGGACATTCCCGTTAGATAGCTTCTTCCCAAAAGATGTTACGTTCTGGCGTAGGCTCGCGAGTGGATGCTTTCGTGATGCCTACTATTTTAACATTTTCAAATTTAGAATCAACTGTTATCTTTCGTACATATGATCATAATATGAATATTTCACACGCTCCTTTTACGCGCTTTCAAAAGCCTCATTCATTAAGCCTCTACCTTGATTGGTTCTTCTGCCTTGAATCGGTTGAACTATAGTGTTGTAATGACCTGTGTAAAGAATCCAGGATCTTTCGACTTTACATGACTTAACGTAGCAAATATCCATCTCGTTAAAATTGTTAGAAAATTAATTGTTCCTAAAGAATTATTCGAAAAAAAATTATTGGAATTGTAAATTGTTTGAATGAAAATTAATCGAAAAGAAATTATAATCAATGATAATTGAGAGAGGTAGAGAGAGCGACGGAGAGAGAGAGAGAAAGAGAGGAAAGTAAGGAACAACGAGAAAGGAAAACTGATAGATAGATAGATAGATACTGAAAGAGAGAGAGAGAGAGAGAGAGAGGGTGAGAAAGGGAATATATAAGGAGGAGAGAAAGATAGAGAGGGAAGGAATGCACAAGATGAAATGAAAACTGATAGATAAAGAGAGAGAGAGAGGAAGAGAATGTATATGGAGTAGAGAAATATGAGAGGTTAAGGAAGGCACAAGATGAAAGGAAAAGAGGGAGTCATAGATTGTTTGAAAGACAGAATGTATGTGCATGAGAGAGAGAAATAGAGAGAGGGAAGGAACACGATGAAAGGAAAACTGATAGATAAATAGATCGATAGATAGATTATTTGGGAGAGATTATGTATATGCCTGACAGAGAGAAAGAAAAAGAGAGAAAGAGAGAGAAAGAAAAGGAAGGAAAAAGAAAGGAAAACTGATAGATAACATTCGTTATATTACACATCGCATTTTACATAGAATATTTTTTACGTATCGCGAAAATTGTTCGAAAACAATTATTTGAAAAACATTTATTCGAATTGTAAATTGTGTGAATGAAAATTAATCGAAAGGCCAATTATACTAAATGATAATTATTTGAAATACCTATGTTTGAAATACGTATCTGGTCTTGCTTTGAGAGAGTCAATGCCGATTTACCTAGAAGTATTAACGCCCTTGTAGGATCACGTAGAGCGATTTTTGCATCAAGTGTCATCCCATCATCCCACAATGTGGAAATTCTTAGACGCTTTTAAAAGAGAACAGGACTTGCAAGAAATTCATATTGCAAAAGTAAGAGCAGGTTGTCAAAATCTCAAGAGTACCAAGAAATACTGCGACGAAAATGGAAAATTTTCATAAAATTAGTGGCATCTTTTAACGTGTACTTATCTGTAGTTGACTATTTGCGTACAGTATCTTATGACTTAAGTTTATAATGATTTTTTCTTACTTAACTGTATTATTAACGATATTTGTATTTCAAATAATTAACATTTCTGTATTTCCTCTTTTAATTTTTACGTTTTTATTGCAATAAAGAATTTTGGATTTCGAATAAGTTTTTTTGCATCTTCTAATATGTACCTATATTTTAATTAAAAAGTACGCAAGTTAGAACTTAATTTTGAATGAGACTAAAATTTGAGGTACAAATTAAATCATTTCCTATAAGTTATTACATTCGATTAATGCGTTTTCGATTATCGCGTATCACATTAGCTGCACTAATCGAAGGATTATTGTACAAAAAAGAAAAGAAGAAAATAAATAGCAGATAAAAAAAGAAGCGTATAAATAGAAAGAGAAGGTAAGAAAAATAAAAGAGAAGGAGACAAAATAGAAAAGAAAGGAAGTAGAAGAGGAAGGAAGAGAAAGGAAGTAGAAGATAAAAGAGGAAAAAAATGGGAGAAAATAAATGGATTTAATTAGAATTGTTTAACGACTTAACAACCCTTTGTGTGCTTTTTAAAGCTGAAACATTTACATGGTAAAAATGATTCTGTTATTTTACTAATGAAAATTGGATTAATAATTTTTGGTGGATATGACAATGATTTTCCCAGATACAATTATCAATATTTTACCCAGAGTTGCAAGAAATTTATATTTCCAAAGTAAGAACAAGTTGCCAAAATCTCAAGAGCGTCAGGAAATACCGCGACGGAAATGGAAAACTTAAAAATTTTTGACATTTTCGTCTTTGATCAGAAAGTTTTATTCCCTAATAATTTCTTCTATCTGGAAAGCAAAGGAAATGTCTATTATTCCTTTCAAACTTTGCTTTTTGTGATCTGGTCACCGGTGTTTTGAAACTACCCTATTTTCCATTACATTCCAGACAGATTCAGCGCTGAGTTGCTGAAGGAGAATTTTCTAGAACTTTCTAGAAATTTCAAGAACTTTCGAGAAGTTTTCAAAATTTTCAAGAATTTCTCGAACGTTCTGGCAACATAGATGACAGTATGAATACAGGGAAAGGTAAGCACTGCAGGCAAGTCATCGATGATAGACGCTTTCCTCAAAGATGGCATCAAGAGGTTGAAAGAATCCGGCAGGCGAATTTTGCTATGACTGTGGCGAATTTATCAAGACAAGACACGAAAAAGCACTCTGTGACATCTGCTAAAATGTCCAGGGCCTACAATTGTCCGGATTCGATTACTCAAGTATGAACCTGTTAGTACAAATAACTCAGAGCCGAGCTAAAATTAAAAAAAAAAAAAAAAACATACACAAAGATAGATAGATAGATAGATAGATAGATAGATATGGAGGGAGAGAGAGAGAGAGAGAGAGAGAGATAATGAAGTCTGGACTGATATCAGTAACACGTGAATACTGTATGAAAGAAAGGTTGAGAGAGATACAGAGAAAGGGAGGGAGAGTCAGTTAAACATAGAAAGTAAGGCCAGGATATATATATATATATATATATATATATATATATATATATATAAATAGAGAGAGAGAGAGAGAGACAGACAGACAGACAGACAGACAGACAGACACATTATGCAATTAGAAGTGGTGTAATGGTCACCAAGCTTGTCTCGCCAGAATAACCACGCCTGAAAAGTGAGTTGGATCCTCACCGAGTGCCCTATCCTTTCGGCCTTGTGCCACATCTAAACTACGCTTATAAAACCACCTTTTGGGCACTTCGACGTGATGTAAATGTTAGCAGTCTTGCCTCGTTAGATCAGTTACGACTGAATAGTGAGTTCGATCCTCACTAGGTGCCCCATACTTTCGGCCTTGTGCCACATCCAAGCTACGCTTAGAAAGCCACCTTTTGGGCACCTCAACGTGGTGTCGTGGTTACCAAGCTTGTCTCGCTAGAACAGTTTCGACAGAGTAGTGAGTTCGATCCTCACTGGGTGTCTTATCCATTCGGTCCTGTGACACTTCTAAGCTACGCTTGCGAAAACGCTATAGATAAATAGATAGATAGACTAGCCGTTGAACTCACGACTGCAAAATGAGTGAGGAATTTGAAAAAAAAAATTAAATCTATTTGAACGTCCATTTTATTTTTTTGGAGGCGGGGTCGCCCCCAGCTTTCTTTGTTTTCTCGCGGGAATTAAAAATCCTCCCGTTCCCAACAATGTTCCACTTAGTGTTGATGTTTTCTCCATCGTAACTGCTCTCATCTCCGATTTTCGATTTCCCGCGTAATTGCTTTTAATGAAATTGATTACATTCCCATGCTTCCCACGGAAGACGAGCGCTAAAAGTGTGTTGAAAACATTATATTACCTTACGCTATATTACATTACAATGTATTATGTTCAATTTGTCCCGTGTTTATCAGGTGCTCTTTCTTTCTGCTTTCATCTTTCTACCTTTCTTGGTCTGTTTCAGATACATCATCAGAAAGACATTCATTTAGAATATTTTTATTTGTATTTAACATAATTTTTTATATTTAAAATGTTTTTATTATATTTTATTTGTATTTTATTTGTATTTTAGTTTTAGTTTCAACACACACTCTGTTTATCATATCCATTCAGATGCACTGAATTGACGATCATTACGATATAAAAAAAATTCAATATAATTTGTGCTATTTTTGCTCGAATTTCAAAGACGACATGTTGTTGCTACTAGAAAAATTATTCTTTCAAATAATTTCTTTTCTTTATGCCCTCACAGAATTTCGGTCGCTGCACTCTCTGGCCTTCTTCTTCTGAATTTAGATGCGTTGTTTCTGTTATGCAATGATTATTCCAACCATTTTCTTTTTCTTTGTTGCCTTTCTCATATTTTTTCGGTCGTTGAACTTTCCCGCCTTTTTTATGTATAACTTTCGATGACAAGGTGTTGTTGCTAGCATACGATTATTTTTTCGACTAGTTTCAATGTCTTAGTTGTTTTTCTCACAAATTCTCGGCCGCTGTGCACTCTGGCCTTCTTTCTTTCTAAATTTTAATACTAGACATTAATTGTCGGATCGTTACGGACATGTTCGGAAAACCGCGATCAGAAATTGACACGGATTTGGCAAACATTCCTATACAGATGGGATGACCTAAACCTCGTTCCACTGGGCTTATTCATCACGACATCGATCAGTTTCAAGTGAGCACAAAGCGTAGTGGAAAGAACAGTACATTATCTTATGATGGAAAGGATTATCGACAACAATTGGAAGAAACATTAGCTTCAGCAGCAACTCTTTGAACAGAGAAGGGCATTAATTAATTAGTAGAGTGATAATAACGCAGACGAGGGCGATAGTTCGAGTGTAAATAATGTAAGTAAATATGACGGATGTTTCTAAAATTTGAGATCATTTTGTATCGTTGTGCCTTGGGCTAGCAGTTCGTTAGGATTAAGACGCAGAAAAAATGACGTCATAGAAAAAGTGACACCATTGTCGAACAATCATGGACGATGAAAAACAGTTCAAGCGATATGGTTTATCCATGGGTTTCGACATAAAAGACCGGACGGCTGTTACTAGACTTTGGAAATGAAGAAATCGAAGAGCAGTAATTGGGCTCTCTACTTGTAACGCCCACTGGAGTGAACTGTAAAGCTGGCGAAACGGTTCCTCTTTCACGAATCTTGAACATCCCTCGTGGAAGCTTGACTGCGATAAGTCATAAACCACGGCTCCGGACGCAAATATTTTGGCTAAGACTGATTGGAGATAGATAAGAGTTCTGCCTCCATGTGCTTCTATCTTTCGAAATTAAAAGTTCATTCTTCCAATCCTATCTCATTCAGTTAGCACCATTTTATATGACTTAATTTTCTAGTGCATAGAAGATTCACTATTTTCACATGCCAGCTTCCACTGTCTGCGCTGTTTTGTAGTAAATAAATAATGTTTTGCGCATATAATCTTGTTTATAAACAAGTCTTTTGCATGGGATTTTTTTATTGTCATTATTTTAAGTGATTCAACTATTGTTCGTCAGCTTACTTCCGAAGGCGTCACTTAGTTCATAGCTGTGCTAATATAACAACAGAAATCTGTCATTTTGCAGAGTGCAGATTGTACACGTCTCTTTTTGTCTTTCTCTCATTGTCTCGCTAAGTACGTTCTTAACGTTTTCTGCGAGACGTCTTTATCTCGAGTAGATTGAACTAGACTTTGAGTTTTGATGAAAACATTTTGAAGCTTTATTTCTATAAAGGCGTACGTTTTGGCAACTAATTAAGACTTCGTTCTGATTTATACAACACAGCGCCGAGTTCGAATGGCAGTCGGGTTCGTTACATTGACTTACGCGTAAATATCGTCTCTTCTCCCTCAGCTATAGGTTGAATAGTTGAATTTGTAAAAGAAAGTGATTGTCCCAAAATATTGATAATACATTCGCAAAAAAAAAAAAATAAATAAAAATACGGCTTATACTCGAGTATAGTTCGACTTTTTATGAACAGATTTTTTACGCACCCCCTCCTTAAAAAAATAGGGGGTCGCACTATAAACAGGTAATTTTCTCGAAGAGGTTAAAAATCATACATTTGCCTAAACGTTCGGCCATATAGGACCTAGGGTGAAGCAAAACGAATCTTTCTGAGAAGATTTCTCGAATATTCAGGCCAGTACATATAGTTTGTATAAAAAAAAAAAAACAGGTTAATTACAAAATAGAGCTTCTACTCGAATATGAATAGCCATAACAAATAACGTTTAAACAAAATATTTTAAAAATATGTTGAATTTAATCCATTTCCTAATTGTATATCTATCTATCTATCTATCTATATATATATATATATATATATATATATATATATATATATATATATATAAAAAATATTGTTTTGTGGTATATTATATTTGCGTATAAAAGTGCTCAATATCAGAGAGTGTGAGTATAAGAGTGGACATTGTGGCTAATAAATAATAATAAACCATGGCCTGAATATTGCGTCTAAATATGAAACATATATATATATATATATATATATATTAGTGTATTTTTACCACTTGGTGTTGACTTCAGTGTCCACTATAAACGAATAAATGGCTTTATTTTACTGTGTCATTATTATTACTTCAAAAGTTATAGTGGATACTTAGTATTTGAACTAGACACACCTTTGTAGTTATATCTAACGGTCTGTGCATGTTTACTAGGATTTCTCTAAGGCACAGGCCGATATGTGTGTGTGTGTGTGTGTGTGTGTGTGTGTGTGTGAGTGTCCGTGTGCGTGTTTGAGATGTGTGTGTATGTTTGTGCGTGTTTGAGATTCTTCTAACGTCTCTCTCTCTCACTCTCTTTATATATTATCAGTTATTTTCCCACTGAGGTGGGGGAATGATGCATTTTCCAAGGTCTATTAGATTTGGGAGACAATGAATCTAACCATGATCGCTGTCCCATGAAGTGTTGACAGTGGAAGATAATTTCAGATTTTTTTTCTCTGATGAAGGCTACAGAGCCTCGTCAGCAATTATTTCTCTGATGTCAAATCAGTCGGGTTTCAATCCAGGCTTGAAGCAATCGGACGCCTAGACACACTGAGGAGCTGAAACAGACTGTATGTGGATGATTATATATATATATATATATATATATATATATATATATATATATATATATATATATATACCGGGATAGCGAATTTTATGATCAGTTTTTTCTACAAGAAATGGGGGCGTACTATACACAGGTAATTATTTTGAAGAGATTAAGAATTACATATTTTCAGTGAGCGTTTGAAATAAACACAGGTACTTTTTTGGGGAGCGATTAAATTTCATGCATTTTAGGTGACCATAATCTACCAGGTAAGCCGAAATTCTCACGGTACCTTTGACTGATCTTAAAAGTATAGATCCCTCATAGCATCCTTAAAAGGTGTGTTTAGGCAGACATCATTTGGTTGCACAACGCTGGATGAACAGAAACAAAAGTACGGTATCTCAATCTTTGTATCAGATATTTTACGGTAAGTAGTTTTTTTTTTACCATTTTCAGGTAGCTATGTACAAAACAAAAAAATGAAGACCATTCATTTGTTATAAAATATATTCAGAATAATGCCATGTACTCCAATCATTCACTACGGTAGGCCCACTAGTAAAAAAAAATCTCTTACATTGTACAATATATGTGCCAAGTTTAGTCAAAATCATTTTGATGGATCTCGAGTGAAAAAGGATCACACAGACAGACAGACATCATCTGTTTTTTTATATATAGATGTACAGATTTAGATTACGGGATTAAATAGAGGTTGATATATCGCTAAAAAAATCAATCAACTAACTACCCGAATCGAGAATTACTGGAATAAACGTGAAATAGAGATAGGTCATTTCGAAACTTTAGAAAATATCTAAATACCAACCTTGATTAGCATTGTATTTATTATTTGATAGAAAATAATTATTTTCTCATTCCCTTACATCTTTTCTTGTTCCTTTTCACTGACTAAAATTAATTACACTGAGTCGATGTTAATTATTTTATTTTTCATGCAATTAATTAAAGTAATTAACTGTTTAAATTCCTTCACGTCGGCTAATTTACATGACACTAATTGCACCGGCCATTTTTTTTTACTTCTGGTCACTAAAAAAAGAACAGCATGCAGCTTTTATTTAATGGAATTACAAATTATTTTGATATAGGACGCCTGCTGCAGAGTTATAGATATTTTTTTAGTTTCATTGGTCACTGCTAGTGCGTTTGGTTTGGTTTGTTCTGATGTGTTTTACAGCCTGTCAACCTCAATGGGTTATTGTTATAGTCCAGGTTAGGACCAAGGAAGAACAACACGAACACAAGAGTAGAAATAACGAAGGTATATTACACGAAATAATAATACAAGATGTGGAAGGTGTTAGTATGACTGTCAGTCTGGTTTAAAGTGAACTACTATCGGCTCGACTCGATTCGGTATCTAGCCCCCTCACGAGGGTTGCATGTGACACAAGGGCGAGTTTAACATGGGTTCCCGATCTCGTAGGCTTTGTCAAAAAATGCCCGTAGAACCCGTATAAACGGGATCGGGTTGGTCAACCTCCACGAACGAGACTCTGCCCTTCGGCGGAGCCTCGTCCGGGTTCCTCTCTGCTCAGAGGCAGAGAGTTCGACCGTCAAGCCGAGAAGCTCGGCTTGATTCGGTATCTAGTCACCCCGCCACGAGGGTTGCATGTGGAACAAGGTCGAGTTTAACGTGGGTTTCCCGAGCCCGTAGGCTCGGCAAAAAATGCCCGTAGAACCCGTATAAACGGGATCGGGTTGGTCAACCTCCCGGTCGAGACTCTGCCCTTCGGCGGAGCCTCGTCCGGGGTTCCTCTGCTCAGAGGCAGAGAGTTCGACCGTCAAGCCGAGAAGCTCGGCTTCATTAGACCCTCTCTCTTGAGAGGCGTAGTATACATAGTGTTAGGAAGAGTTCATTCTGTAGTTATAGGTAAGGACCCATGACAGTTATTTAATGTCGAAAAGATTTTTATTGCTGGTAATATTTTTTTTTCAAATAATTATTTTCTTCAAAAATTCATTGCTGGAAATAATTTTTTACAAATATGTATTGCTGGTATCAATACCTATTTTTAGACTTTCATAGTGTTTTGACCCAAGTTTGGGGGGCAACTATTTGCCCATAGGGGGGACCCTATAAGTACTACCATGCTGGGTCAGGGTGGAGCAGGGATCACCAGTAATTAAGAGGTGGTCCCACGCTCCACAAAACCACCTGATCAGAGGCCTTGCTGTTGGATATAGCTTATTGTCATGCTCAGGACGTCTAGTACGTTTGGTCATCGTTGGGTGCTTTTTTGCTTCTTGTGCTGGACTAGGCAGAATTTGTTATTCATGGGCCGGATAGCGCAGACTTAGAGCAGCAAAAGGGTGCGATTAATAATCGAGCAGTTCTAAATAAGAACAAGATGACATATACCTGGAATCTACTCTTTAAAATGACCTCCAATCAGTTGTTAAATGGGGCAAGAAATGACTTGTAAATTATAAGGTCTCCAAAAAGAAACTACTATTGTTTAATTCTCATAGGGAACCGTTTATGCCCTCCACCAGCATGACTTATTCTAACTCCCAAGGAGAGTAATTCATTTTGCGTTCTGGGTATCACGTTTTCTACTGTCATGAATTGGAGTGATTATATTGTTTGAACTGCTCGGTTTGTTGCAAAGACGGCTGGTTCGTGGCGGACATTTTTCTCATAAGAATCCAACCTGAACATTTATAAATCAACCATTCTTCTCGGTTTTGAATATTACTGTCGTATTCCTGTCTGGTGCCCCAGTTATATATCTCGAGATTCACGATAAAATCCAAAGAGGGGTCTGTAATATTATCGATCCTGATCTGGCATCTCGACTTCAGTTCTGGGTATGACGATGAACTACATCCGGCAGTAAAGGCTCTGATCTGACCACTTTTACTATTGAAACAGCTAAATGCAACTATCACTTCTACTCCAACAGTCTCTTTTTTTCGCACTTCCCACATGTGGAACTCCCTTCCGTTTACTTGCTTCCCTAATATCTACAATCTTTAAACTTAAATTCTTGAATCCCGTTCATCTTTTGTCCTTTCTTCGGTTCTGCCGATTCTCAGTCTTTTCTCTCACTTTGATTCCCTATAAGACTCTGCGCAATAGTTTCATTCCTGCCTTGTTTAGGGTCAGATAATTAGCAAACCTTAAATGCAACGTCAATCGCTATTTTCTGTCTTCTTGAATCTCGTTCATCTTTTGTCCTTTTCTCAATCTTCCCTATACTTAGTCTTTTCTCTCACTTTCACTCCCTATATGACTCTGCGCAATAGTGTCATTTCCTAACTTTAAAAAATAACACCAAATTTAAGAAGATTTTTTTTTAAATTATAGTCTCTCCAAAACTTTTTCTCATCTGTTCATGATCGAATAAAATACCCGGATCTCAAATATTGATGTTTTGAGCCGTAAAGATCTCCTTATTTTGAAGAATGGAGCAGTATAGTCACTCCAAAACTATTTTCTCCCGCTTTTCCAAGTTGCGTTATTGAATGACTGTCCAGAAAGTTTCCGCCTAATTTCTATATCTTGAGAACTGGTGACTCAAACTTCTTTATTTTGCGCATTCGTGAACTGAAATACACACAATCAGAATTTTCTCTCAACAATGAGACGCTATTCACACCAAGCGAATATATTTTCTACGTGTAATGCATATTTTTTTTTTTTGAAAATCATTGCATCACCACAGTCTGTCAGTTTGTAAGCAATGTCTGTGCAAATACAGACGAATAAGAGAAGGATTAGGGAGAAAAAATCTCATAACTAAAAAAAAAAAAAAAAAAAATAGCTGCATATTTCGTTGGAAATATATCGCATTTCTGAAATACAATATATTTGATAGGACCAAAATCGAACACAATAAAAGATTAGGATATAAAAAATATGAAGGTTCTTCTTCAAAAATACTTTAGTGTGAATCTTCATCGTATATGATATATATCTGCATGGCTGAGATAGGGAGTGTCTCTAACTCAGTACATCCTCGCCGTCACTAACAAGTAGTCGGCAATTGCGGACAATAAAATTAGCCAATATAGTCCATATGCGTTGCGGTATTTATTACTAGAAGAAAACCTTTGTCCAAGTAAAAAGAAGGATGATATGACTTTCATTAACAGGTGACAGTGCGACATTGATTTGTTGGCCGTGAAGAGAGCTGTTGAGATTAACGAAGCGACACAACCGAGGCGGGCAATTAAGGAACAACGATCGTCGTTAGCAAATACAAGTTCGAGCTACATTTGATGTTGGGACAATGTCGCAAGTTCTTCTGTATTTGGTTACATAGTTATTTTTCCAAACTACAATATCTTTTGCAACGGCCTAGACAGAATTAAGGAGAAGAGGAATTGGCAGCTGATATCGATGAGAAAAGAAGCGTGTACTGACATTTTGGGAAAAAGTTAAGTGGTTAGAGAGGAGGGTCTTATTGTCTCTTTGTCCATTCATATCAAAGTGTTGGAAAATTTCCCGACTGGCCATGCTGAAATTCACATTTCTATGCAGAATTTTGGGACGGGATTGAACGCATGATTATCAGCAAAGGACAACCCAAGGAAGTTGGCTGGTATAGAAATTCGTATATCTGAATAGTGTAGTAAGAGACGAAGGATCATATGAGAAAGCAATCGAAAGACGCATGGGAACAGCGAAAGAAGCCTTCCAGAAAATAAGCAAGTATAAAGATATAGAATTATACATTAGAAACAAAGAAAAGGGCAAACGGGCTGATATGTAGTATCTAATCTCCCATATGGCTATAAATACTGAACTATTTTTTTTACAGATGAGAAAGTGCTTTGAAGCGACATAAATGTGGTTATTTCTACGTGTGTTAAGAATACCACACACAGAATATGAGAGCAATGAGGAAGTCTCAAGGAAAAGAAGAGCTACAAGGAAACTTATACTTACAAACATAACGAGACAACTGAAATTTCTGAGAAACAGTATGAGACACGGGCTTGAAAATTTGACATTTTTTAAATATTCAATTCATCCCAAACAAGGTCATAATGTCACTAAGTATGCTGGGATTTCTTCCTAGCTAATAAAATAGGCCAGTTCTCGGTTTCATATGACTTAGTCCCGATCCGTCTTGTCTCGAAGTCAGAACGCTACGTTCGCTTATCCGAATTTGCTTTTGTGTCTCAACCCAAATACTTAATTCTTGAACTTTTTACCATATTACTGTTGCTTTGCCTTATTATTGTTAATTTGCCTTGCATGTATTTTTTTTTCTTCTTTGTATTATTTTTTTGCCCCGTTCTTTTCTTTTTCTTGTCAATTGTTTCTCGGACAGTTCTGTTACTTATTTTGTTTTTGACCATGTCACAGATTTTTATACACTCTCTAAAGTTCACAAAGATAAATCCAATGCGTACGATGAATATATCTGATGGTTCCAATCCGAATGGAAATGATTGCAAAATACTATCCCTTCCCCAATTTATAGGCAAAGACATGCTGTTATTTTATCCAGGCAATAAAATAGGCAAGATCTCGCTTTCACCTGACTCAGTCCCGGTCTGTCTTTTCATTAAGTCAGGGCGCTACGAATTTGCTCTTGTGCCTCAACCCAAATTCTTAGTTTTTGAACTTTTTACCATATTATTGTTGCTTTGCGTTATTACTGTTAATCTGCCTTACATATATTTATTGCTTACTCTATATTATTTTTTTTTCTGTTTCTTGTTATTTCTTATTGCAAACTTTGTGAATTCTGTTTTGTTGGACAGTTTTGTCATTTATTTACATTTAACCATAGTCACTCACTCTACAGAGCTTCTGTGAGTGAAAGAGAATGAAAAAGATTTTGGAACGATTATTTCTGCTGTGGAGAAAAAATAAAATAAAATAAAATAAAAGATAAATAAATATTAAAAAAATTCAATGTTTACGCGGAGACGTTTTGAAGTACAGAGTTGAAGTAGAATTTAGAATAAACCGGAAACCCAGTCCTAAACAAAAAACAAGGGTTAAACCTCTACTCGTGTTCAGAAAGCCGTAGAGGAGAGTGAACCGGACGATAGGCGAACCTATTTACTCCCATTAGCGAACCTATCCAATCCTCTTTCAAAACTTTTTGTTTGAAGTAGCATGGAATATCAAATGGCTTGATTACGTGGTTATTTTCTCTTTAAGTTACATGAGCAATCCGTTTTAGTTGTTGTTGTTGTTGTTGAACGCCATCAAGGGATCTGTCTTCTGTTATTTTGTATAGTTGTCATTTATAGGACATATCAAGGACATGAGGAGCAGGGGAAAACAGTGAGTAAACTACTTAACGAATTCGTTTGAATGAACAATAGAACAAGGACAAAGGGTTTAAAGTTACTCAGAGCAACAAAAGAACGGAAGCTGTGGAGAGCCATGATCGTTAACCTGATGAATGGATTTGGGACATAAAGGAAGTATTCAATAATTTAGCGCAGAGTAAGTAAGAAAATGAAGGGTGAAAGAAATGATATATATATATGAGAATCATAGCTGGTCACTGAACACTTTCGTCGGTTAAGCAACGTTGGGGTTGTTCTATTAAAGACGAGTGTTACAGAAGTATCAAGTCTCGTTTGAAATTACTTATTCCCATATTCTTGGAATTTAACTTAACAGTCAAAGAATTGATCTGAAATATTAAGAAATCGTTGTCGAAGAAAATTTCTTGAGAATTAATTATAATAGTAATCATAGTATTAGCCGTATCTTTATGAGGAAACATTGATCGAGTAGCTAATGCCCCTGACGGATGAAATTTTTAAAATCTTTTTCTAAAAAAATATTTTCAAGAAAACAGGTTTCTTCAATACAGTAACTGTTATTGCTCTTTCCTGTATTTATGGAGGTTTCCTTCTTAACCTTTTGTTTGAAGTAGTGTGGATTGTCAACATCTTGATTATACCATTATTTTGTCTCTGAGTAACGTTAATATCACACACTTCATTCAGTAAACCCTCTACTAAGAGTGACTCACGAACCTTATATCAGGTGAAATTTATTAGGAAAAATAGAGATCAAATATATGGAAACACTAAAGTTCTACTGAATGTATAGCGTCAGACATGTATTCACTGATTATGTTATTGCTCTTTCCTGTATTGATGGAGTTTTCCTTCGTAACCTTTTGTTTGAAGTAGTGTTGAACGCTAACATCTTGATTATACCATTATTTTGTTTCCGAGTAACGTTAATATCACACACTTCATTTAGTAAACTCTCTACTATGAGTGACTCACGAACCTTATATCAGGTGAAATTTATTAGGAAAAGTAGAGATCAAATATATGGAAACACTGAAGTTCCACTGAATGTATAGCGTCAGGCATGTATTCACTGATTATTTTGCTTGTAAGCAAAGAAGAATTCAGTTGCATTCTGTTTAATGTTAAGAGGTGCCCGGAAAATTCGGTAACGGAAAATTCGGTAACGGAAAATTCGGGAACGGAAAATTCGGTAATGGGGGATTCGATAATTTTGACAAGGTCGGAAAATTCGGTAATTATGAAATTAAAGTCGATTGAAAATTGACTTTAGGGCAGTTCAGAGGTGGGGATTTGGGGGCTAAGACCCTTCCCCTATGTGGCACCATGCATCATTAGAAAACTGAATAGAGATATTCATAAATATATGATTTATTTTTATTCGGTTTGTTAACCAGTTGATAGTTATTTAGAGACGAAGAATAATTGAGTTTTGAGAATAATTCTCTAATTGTATTTAGGCGATCCGAAAGAAAGAAAAAGGAAGAAAAAAAATAATAAAAAGAAAGAGAAAGAGAAATAGATAGTACAAAACCCGGTCATAAGCAAAACACGCGTCAAAAGATATCCAGGTCAAAGTACCTGACCGAAATCCACGGAAAATAGAAATTGTTATAATTTGGTTGAAGGAATAGAGTTTAGAAATAATGATACGAGACGGGGTAGTGAGCGGATAGGCACACGCGCGATTGATGCATAACAGATGTCGGTCAAGCACCTGACCTACTTTCGTGTCCGCGGAGTATGGGAGTTTGTTATCAATTTGGCTGAAGAAATAAGATTTTAGGGACAATGAAAAAATATTAATAGGTAACGAACGAAAAGGGGTGTCATTGAGTTAATAAGTAACCGCTGGGAAATGTTTACGAAAACAAAACATTGGTACACGAACCCTTACCAGTTCTAGAGTTGAAGATAAGAACCACCCACGATGATGAGTGAATATATTTTCAATTTAGATAATTAAGATTTTGTTAACAGGCCCGAGCGAAAGAAAGAGGTGAAATATTTGTTTTAGCTCGCGGAAGACGCCGACAAGGCGGAAAAATTCTTTCTTTAGGTCGCATCTAATTAGCGGCGGGCTGTTTTGACAAATACCACGTATACGAAAAAGACAATTTAAATTTTGTTTTTTGGCAAGGTGTTTCTTCCCAGAACAAAGACCCGGATTGTACACGCCCGATTGGAGACGTCACGAAGGAAGGAGGGAAGATACCGACCAGAGTCTCATTAGCTGAGGGCAGTCACATGATACATGAGGGAGGAGGAGAGACGCCCGACCAGGGTCTCATTGGCCGAGAGCGGTCACGTGATGTGCGAGGGAGGAGGAAAGATGCTCGACCAGGACCCCATTGGTCGAGAGCGGTCACCTGACATACGAGAGACCAGGGGAAGCGGGTATGCGCCTCCCCCCCAGAGACACTGTAAGGAAGTAGGAGTGAAAGTAAGAGCGATAATGGGAAATCAGAAATAATGCGACTTTTGGAATTATCAAGAAAACCCTGGCGCCGACAGACCCACCCCAGTTTGTTTACGGCGTCAATAAAAGCAGGACCCCAATCGACAGAAATCAGTTGCAGGGCGGACAGCGAGGGAGCTTGAACGCGGGCGGCGGGCCCGGTTCATTCGTCCCTTTTGCGGACAAGAGAATCCAGAGGGAAGAAATTCATCCAGCCCAAGTCGAAGTGAAGAAAATTGCCCGAAAGCCTAAGAAGAGTTGGAGCTGCAGCCCGAAAGTCGAAGAGAAGTTAAAGTTGCAGGCCGGACAGGCAGAAGAGTTGCAGGGCGGACGGCGAGACAGTTACAGGCCGGACAGGCAGAGAAGTTGGAGTTGCAGGCCAAACAGGCAGAAGAGTTGCAGGGCGGACGGCGAGACAGTTGCAGGCCGGACAGGCAGAGAAGTTGCAGTTGGAGTTGGGTTTGCGCCTCAGACGAAGAAGAAGTTAACTTGCAGTTGCGCCTAGAAGAAGTTGAAATCAAACCAAGCCTAAGAATAGAAATTCGCCCAACTCAAGTCGAAGTGAATAAATTCGTCCACCCGAAGCAGAAGAGAAGAAATTAATTCGCGCACTGATTTATGGAGGAAATCAGCCGTGAACGACTGGTAGAGATCAGCGCCCAGTGTCGAAACCAAACCACACCCCGAAATGCAAATTTCTAGAGAACAAGCAACTCAAAGTTGTATGGTAGAAGCTTGGTGCCACAGTCCACAAAACGGGTCGTGAGGTAGGAACAATTTTGTGTAACGAACATTTGGATATTAAAGGTTGTTACCTTTTTTTTTCAATAATTTTTGACCTTGTGAGTTTTTCTTTTTCTTGTGTGTTACCACCCCCGTTGAACATAGCTTGCTTACGGCCCCATCCCTGTTTGATCCCGTCTGTCTAACATCTAATCACAATGTGGGTAGGCAGACCGGAGATCAGTGCAGTTACCCTAGTAACCAGGCGTTGGAGGCGAGTTGGGAACGACGAGGCTGGTATTCATCTAACCAAAGGGTTAGAACGTCACACTTGGAGCAGCGAGGAGCGAACAGCTGACGCCGCGGCAAAGACGTCACAACTGGTGCTGTCCGTGACCAGGATATCAGAGCCTGGAGAGCACGTGACGTCACAACTAGTGCTGCGAACGAGATCGAACGACACAGTCGACGCTGCGACCGGGGGGGGGGGGGCGACGTCACACCTATATTTTTGAAATAGGAATGAGGCTATGAAATTTTTGCTTCTTTAAAAAGAAATAATTATCTAAAACTTAACATTTTTATTAAAATAATGAATTCAAAAGAAGATACAAGAACTTAACTTTAACTTAGATAAACCGATTTTATTTGCTTGAAAACAATAGAGCATAGTAATTAAAGAAATACATCGTTAAAAAAATATTTCAGTATCTGTCTATATTTCTGAGATGAAGTATTATGTACACTATTTACATTGTTTTGGCTATTGTCTTCATCTTTGTCGATGTGTTTATTAGAAAGTCTGGCCGTTGTACGCTCCGGCCTTCTTTAGGTGGCTGGAATGTCGAAGTGAACCTTTTATTTTTCTCACTGGGGTAGACTGTTCAAGTTCCACGTGCCATGTTTTAATGGATGTCAGTTATCAGTTATCTCCTGTTAATTCCCCTCTCCAAGGTCTCACCCGGCTTAACTCACATTCTTTGAGTCCTGTCACTGGATCTAAGATACATGGCACAGTGGATAAAGACGTTAGTCCGAATAATGTAAAAAATATTTATTTAAAAAATATTGGAGAGTGGGCTTAGACCCCATAACACACCGCAATCCAGAAAGTACGGCCCTGGTATTGCTGCAATGGGGTTTTGTCTCGGCTGAAAAACTTATTTAAACGTAAGGGTTACGGGGGCTAGCCACCTCCAGAAAGAACGGCCCTGGTATTGTTGTAGTGGGGTTTTGTCTTATTTAAACGTAAGGGTTGCGGGGGCTAGCCACCTCCAGAAAGAACGGCCCTGGTATGGTTCTATTGGGGTTTTGTCTTATTTAACGTAAGGGTTGCGGAGGCAAGCGAACCTCCAGAAAGAACGGCCCTGGTATTGTTGCAATGGGGTTTTGTCTTATTTAAACGTAAGGATTTCGGAGGCTAACGAACCTCCAGAAAGAACGGACCTGGTATTGTTGCAATCGGGTTTTGTCTTATTTAAACGTAAGGGTTGTTGAGGCTAAGTGGGGTTTTGTCTTATTTAACGTAAGGCTTGCGGAGGCAAGCGAACCCCCAGAAAGAACGGCCCTGGTATAGTTGCAATGGGGTTTTGTCTTATTTAAACGTAAGGATTTCGGAGGCTAACGAACCTCCAGAAAGAACGGCCCTGGTATTGTTGCAATCGGGTTTTGTCTTATTTAAACGTAAGTGTTGCGGAGGCTAGCGAACCTCCAGAAAGAACGGCCCTGGTATTGTTGCAATCGGGTTTTGTCTTATTTAAACGTAAGTGTTGCGGAGGCTAGCGAACCTCCAGAAAGAACGGCCCTGATAGTGTTGCAATGGGGTTTTGTCTTATTTAAACGTAAGGATTTCGGAGGGTAGCCACCTCCAGAAAGAATGGCCCTGGTATTGTTGCAATGGGGTTTTGTCTTATTTAAACTTAAGGGTTGCGGGGGCTAACGAATCTCCCGAAAGAACGGCCCTGGTATTGTTGCAATGGGTTTTGCCTTATTTAAATGTACGGGTTGCGGAGGCTAACGAACCTCCAGAAAGAACGGCCCTGGTATTGTTACAACGGGGTTTTGAGTTATTTAAAAGTAAGGGTTGCGGACGTTAGCGAACCTCCAGAAAGAACGGACCTGAAATTGTTGCAATGGGGTTTGGTCTTATTTAAACGTAAGTATTTCGGAGGCTAACGAACCTCCAGAAAGAACGGCCCTGGTATTGTTGCAATGGGGTTTTGTCTTATTTAAACGTAAGGGTTGCGGGGGCTAGCCACCTCCAGAAAGAACGGCCCTGGTATTGTTGCAATGGGGTTTTGTCTTATTTAAACGTAAGGATTTCGGAGGCTAGCGAACCTCCGAAAGAACGGCCCTGGTATTGTTGCAATGGAGTTTTGTCTTATTTAAATGTAAGGGTTGCGGGGGCTAGCGAATCTCCAGAAAGAACGGTCCTGGTATTGTTGCAATCGGGTTTTGTCTTATTTAAACGTAAGGGTTGTTGAGGCTAAGTGGGTTTTGTCTTATTTAAACGTAAGGTTTGAGGGGGCTAGCGAACCTCCAGAAAGAACGGCCCTGGTATTGGTTCTATTGGGGTTTTGTCTTATTTAAACGTAAGGTTTGAGGAGGCAAGCGAACCTCCAGAAAGAACGGCCCTGGTATTGTTGCAATGGGGTTTTGTCTTATTTAAACGTAAGGGTTGTTCTAAGTGGGGTTTTGTCTTATTTAAACGTAAGGGTTGCGGGGGGGGAACCTCCAGAAAGAACGGCCCTGGTATGGTTGCAATCGGGTTTTGTCTTATTTAAACGGCAAGGAACCTTGTTGAAGGCTATTGTTGAGGTTTTGTCTTATTTAAACGTAAGGATTTCGGGCTAACGAACCTCCAGAAAGAACGGGCCCTGGTATTGTTCTATTGGGGTTTTGTCTTATTTAAACTTAAGTGTTTGCGGAGGCTAAGGAACCTCCAGAAAGAACGGCCCTGATATTGTTGCAATGGGGTTTGTCTAATTTAAACGTAAGGATTTCTGGAGGGTAACGACCTCCAGAAAGAACGCCCCCTGGTATTGTTGCAATGGGGTTTTGTCTTATTTAAACGTAAGGATTTCGGAGGCTAGCGAACCTCCAGAAAGAACGGCCCTGATATTGTTGTAGTGGGGGTTTTGTCTAATTTAAACGTAAGTGTTTCGGAGGCTAGCCACCTCCAGAAAGAATGGCCCTGGTATTGTTGCAATGGGGTTTTGTCTTATTTAAACGTAAGGATTTCGGAGGCTAGCGAACCTCCAGAAAGAACGGCCCTGATATTGTTGTAGTGGGGGTTTGTCTTATTTAAACGTAAGGGTTGCGGAGGCTAGCGAACCTCCAGAAAGAATGGCCTGGTATTGTTGAAATGGGTTTTGTCTTATTTAAACGTAAGGGATTTGCAAAAGCTAGCGAACCTCCAGAATGAACAGCCCTGGTATTGTTGTAGTGGGGTTTTGTCTTATTCAAACGTGGGGGTTGTGGAGGCTAGCGAACCTCCAGAAAGAACGGCCCTGTTATTGTTGTAGTGGGGTTTTGTCTTATTTAAACGTAAGGTTTGCAAAGGCCAGCGAACCTCCAGAAAGAACGGCCCTGGTATTGTTGGAATGGGGTTTTGTCTTATTTAAACGTAAGGGTTGCGGGGGGCTAACGAGTCTCCAGAAAGAACGGGCCCTGGTATTGTTGCAATGGGGTTTTGTCTTATTTAAACGTAAGGTTTGCGGAGGCTAACGAACCTCCAGAAAGAACGGCCCTGGTATTGTTGGAATGGGGTTTTGACCTATTTAAACTTGCTGGATTAAAGCGAACCTCCAGAAAAACGCCCAAAAATTGTTGCAATGGGGTTTTGTGGGGTAAGGATTTAACGAACCTCCAGAAAGAACGGCCCTGGTATTGTTGCAATGGGGTTTTGTCTTATTTAAACGTAAGGGTTGCAGAGGCTAACGAACCTCCAGAAAGAACGGCCCTGGTATTGTTGCAATCGGGTTATTTTTAAACGTAAGGGTTTTGAGGCTATTTAAACGTAAGGGTTGCGGAGGCAAGCGAACCTCCAGAAAGAACGGCCCAAAAATTGTTGCAATGGGGTTTTGTCTTATTTAAACGTAAGGATTTCGGAGGCTAACGAACCTCCAGAAAGAACGGCCCTGGTATTGTTGCAATGGGGTTTTGTCTTATTTAAACGTAAGGATTTCGGAGGCTAACGAACCTCCAGAAAGAACGGCCCTGGTATTGTTGCAATCGGGTTTTGTCTTATTTAAACGTAAGGGTTGCGGGGGCTAGCCACCTCCAGAAAGAACGGCCCTGGTATGGTTCTATTGGGGTTTTGTCTTATTTAACTTAAGGCTTGCGGAGTCAAGCGAACCTCCAGAAAGAACGGCCCTGGTATTGTTGCAATGGGGTTTTGTCTTATTTAAACGTAAGGATTTCGGAGGCTAACGAACCTCCAGAAAGAACGGCCCTGGTATTGTTGCAATCGGGTTTTGTCTTATTTAAACGTAAGTGTTGCGGAGGCTAGGAAACTCAGAAAAGAACGGCCCTGATAGTGTTGCAATGGGGTTTTTGTCTAATTTAAACGTAAGGATTTCGGAGGGTAGCCACCTCCAGAAAGAACGGCCCTGGTATTGTTGCAATGGGGTTTTGTCTTATTTAAACGTAAGGATTTCGGAGGCTAGCGAACCTCCAGAAAGAACGGCCCTGATATTGTTGTAGTGGGGTTTTGTCTTATTTAAACGTAAGTGTTGCGGAGGCTAGCGAACCTCCAGAAAGAATGGCCCTGGTATTGTTGCAATGGGGTTTAGTCTTATTTAAACGTAAGGATTTCGGAGGCTAGCGAACCTCCAGAATGAACGGCCCTGATATTGTTGTAGTGGGGTTTTGTCTTATTTAAACGTAAGGGTTGCGGAGGCTAGCGAACCTCCAGAAAGAACGGCCCTGGTATTGTTGTAGTGGGGTTTTGTCTTATTTAAACGTAAGGGTTGCAAAGGCTAGCGAACCTCCAGAAAGAACGGCCCTGGTATTGTTGTAGTGGGGTTTTGTCTTATTCAAACGTAAGGGTTGCGGAGGCTAGCCAACCTCCAGAAAGAACGGCCCTGGTATTGTTGTAGTGGGGTTTTGTCTTATTTAAACGTAAGGTTTGCGGAGGCCAGCGAACCTCCAGAAAGAACGGCCCTGGTATTGTTGGAATCGGGTTTTGTCTTATTTAAACGTAAGGGTTGCGGGGGCTAACGAATCTCCCGAAAGAACGGCCCTGGTATTGTTGCAATGGGGTTTTGACTTATTTAAACGTAAGGGTTGCAGAGGCTAACGAACCTCCAGAAAGAACGGCCCTGGTATTTTTACAATGGGGTTTTGACCTATTTAAACGTAAGGGTTGCCGACGCTAGCGAACCTCCAGAAAGAACGGCCCAAAAATTGTTGCAATGGGGTTTTGTCTTATTTAAACGTAAGGATTTCGGAGGCTAACGAACCTCCAGAAAGAACGGCCCTGGTATTGTTGCAATGGGGTTTTGTCTTATTTAAACGTAAGGATTTCGGAGGCTAACGAACCTCCAGAAAGAACGGCCCTGGTATTGTTGCAATCGGGTTTTGTCTTATTTAAACGTAAGGGTTGTTGAGGCTAAGTGGGGTTTTGTCTTATTTAACGTAAGGCTTGCGGAGGCAAGCGAACCCCCAGAAAGAACGGCCCTGGTATTGTTGCAATGGGGTTTTGCCTTATTTAAACGTACGGGTTGCGGAGGCTAACGAACCTCCAGAAAGAACGGCCCTGGTATTGTTACAATGGGGTTTTGACTTATTTAAAAGTAAGGGTTGCGGACGTTAGCGAACCTCCAGAAAGAACGGCCCTGAAATTGTTGCAATGGGGTTTTGTCTTATTTAAACGTAAGTATTTCGGAGGCTAACGAACCTCCAGAAAGAACGGCCCTGGTATTGTTGCAATCGGGTTTTGTCTTATTTAAACGTAAGGGTTGCGGGGGCTAGCCACCTCCAGAAAGAACGGCCCTGGTATTGTTGCAATGGGGTTTTGACTTATTTAAACGTAAGGGTTGCGGAGGCTAGTGAACCTCCAGAAAGAACGGCCCTGGTATTGTTGCAATGGGGTTTTGTCGTATTTAAACGTAAGGGTGGCGGGGGCTAGCGAACCTCCAGAAAGAACGGCACTGGTATTGTTGGAGTGGGGTTTTGTCTTATTTAAACACTAAGGGTGGCGGGGGCTAGCGCATCTCCAGAAAGAACAGCACTGGTATTGTTGGGATGGGGTTTTGTCTTATTTAAACGTAAGGATCGTGGAGGCTAGCGAACCTCCGAAAGAACAGCCCTGGTATTGTTGCAATCGGGTTTTGTCTTATTTAAATGTAAGGGTTGCGGGGGCTAGCGAATCTCCAGAAAGAACGGTCCTGGTATTGTTGCAATCGGGTTTTGTCTTATTTAAACGTAAGGGTTGTTGAGGCTAAGTGGGGTTTTGTCTTATTTAAACGTAAGGGTTGCGGGGGCTAGCCACCTCCAGAAAGAACGGCCCTGGTATGTTTCTATTGGGGTTTTGTCTTATTTAACGTAAGGTTTGAGGAGGCAAGCGAACCTCCAGAAAGAACGGCCCTGGTATTGTTGCAATGGGGTTTTGTCTTATTTAAACGTAAGGATTTCGGAGGCTAACGTACCTCCAGAAAGAACGGCCCTGGTATTGTTGCAATCGGGTTTTGTCTTATTTAAACGTAAGTGTTGCGGAGGCTAGGGAACCTCCAGAAAGAACGGCCCTGATAGTGTTGCAATGGGGTTTTGTCTAATTTAAACGTAAGGATTTCGGAGGGTAGCCACCTCCAGAAAGAATGGCCCTGGTATTGTTGCAATGGGGTTTTGTCTTATTTATACGTAAGGATTTCGGAGGCTAGCGAACCTCCAGAAAGAACGGCCCTGATATTGTTGTAGTGGGGTTTTGTCTTATTTAAACGTAAGTGTTGCGGAGGCTAGCGAACCTCCAGAAAGAATGGCACTGGTATTGTTGCAATGGGGTTTTGTCTTATTTAAACGTAAGGATTTCGGAGGCTAGCGAACCTCCAGAATGACGGCCCTGATATTGTTGTAGTGGGGTTTTTGTCTTTTTAAACGTAAGGGTTGCGGAGGCTAGCGAACCTCCAGAAAGAATGGCCCTGGTATTGTTGTAGTGGGGTTTTGTCTTATTTAAACGTAAGGGTTGCAAAGGCTAGCGAACCTCCAGAAAGAACGGCCCTGGTATTGTTGTAGTGGGGTTTTGTCTTATTTAAACGTAAGGTTTGCGGAGGCTAGCCAACCTCCAGAAAGAACGGCCCTGGTATTGTTGTAGTGGGGTTTTGTCTTATTTAAACGTAAGGTTTGCGGAGGCCAGCGAACCTCCAGAAAGAACGGCCCTGGTATTGTTGCAATCGGGTTTTATCTTATTTAAACGTAAGGGTTGCGGGGTCTAACGAATCTCCCGAAAGAACGGCCCTGGTATTGTTGCAATGGGGTTTTGTCTTATTTAAACGTACGGGGTGCAGAGGCTAACGAACCTCCAGAAAGAACGGCCCAGAAATAGTTGCAATGGGGTTTTGTCTTATTTAAACGTAAGGGTTGCGGGGGCTAGCCACCTCCAGTAAGAACGGCCCTGGAATTGTTGAAATGGGGTATTGTCTTATTTAAACGTAAGGGTTGCGGGGGATAGCCACCTCCAGAAAGAACGGCCCTGGTATTGTTGCAATGGGGTTTTGACTTATTTAAACGTAAGGGTTGCGGAGGCTAGCGAACCTCCAGAAAGAACGGCCCTGGTATTGTTGCAATGGGGTTTTGTCTTATTTAAACGTAAGGGTGGCGGGGGCTAGCGAATCTCCATAAAGAACGGCACTGGTATTGTTGGGATGGGGTTTTGTCTTATTTAAACGTAAGGATCGTGGAGGCTAGCGAACCTCCGAAAGAACGGCCCTGGTATTGTTGCAATCGGGTTTTGTCTTATTTAAACGTAAGGGTTGTTGAGGCTAAGTGGGGTTTTGTCTTATTTAAACGTAAGGATTTCGGAGGCTAACGAACCTCCAGAAAGAACGTCCCTGGTATTGTTGTAATCGGGTTTTGTCTTATTTAAACGTAAGTGTTGCGGAGGCTAGCGAACCTCCAGAAAGAACGGCCCTGATATTGTTGTAGTGGGGTTTTGTCTTAATAAAACGTAAGAGTTGCGGAGGCTAGCGAACCTCCAGAAAGAACGGCACTGTTATTGTTGTAGTGGGGTTTTGTCTTATTTAAACGTAAGGGTTGCGGAGGCTAGCGAACCTCCAGAAAGAATGGCCCTGGTATTGTTGCAATGGGGTTTGGTCTTATTTATACGTAAGGATTTCGGGGGCTAGTGAACCTCCAGAATGAACGGCCCTGATATTGTTGTAGTTGGGTTTTGTCTTATTTAAACGTAAAGGTTGCGGAGGCCATCGAACCTCCAGAAAGAACGGCCCTGGTATTGTTGCAATCGGGTTTTGTCTTATTTAAACGTAAGGGTTGTGGAGGCTAAGTGTGGTTTTGTCTTATTTAAACGTAAGGGTTGCGGGGGCTAGCCACCTCCAGAAAGAACGGCCCTGGTATGGTTCTATTGGGGTTTTGTCTTATTTAACTTAAGGGTTTTGGAGGCAAGCGAACCTCCAGAACGACCGGCCCTGGTATTGTTGTAGTGGGGTTTTGTCTTATTTAAACGTAAGGTTTGCGGAGGCCAGCGAACCTCCAGAAAGAACGGCCCTGGTATTGTTGCAATGGGGTTTTGTCTTATTTAAACGTAAGGGTGGCGGGGGCTAGCGAATCTCCATAAAGAACGGCACTGGTATTGTTGGGATGGGGTTTTGTCTTATTTAAACGTAAGGATCGTGGAGGCTAGCGAACCTCCGAAAGAACGGCCCTGGTATTGTTGCAATCGGGTTTTGTCTTATTTAAACGTAAGTGTTGCGGAGGCTAGGGAACCTCCAGAAAGAACGGCCCTGATAGTGTTGCAATGGGGTTTTGTCTAATTTAAAAGTAAGGATTTCGGAGGGTAGCCACCTCCAGAAAGAATGGCCCTGGTATTGTTGCAATGGGGTTTTGTCTTATTTAAACGTAAGGATTTCGGAGGCTAGCGAACCTCCAGAAAGAACGGCCCTGATATTGTTGTAGTGGGGTTTTGACTTAATTAAACGTAAGAGTTGCGGAGGCTAGCGAACCTCCAGAAAGAACGGCCCTGTTATTGTTGTAGTGGGGTTTTGTCTTATTTAAACGTAAGGGTTGCGGAGGCTAGCGAACCTCCAGAAAGAATGGCCCTGGTATTGTTGCAATGGGGTTTTGTCTTATTTATACGTAAGGATTTCGGAGGCTACCGAACCTCCAGAATGAACGGCCCTGATATTGTTGTAGTGGGGTTTTGTCTTATTTAAACGTAAGGGTTGCGGAGGCTAGCGAACCTCCAGAAAGAACGGCCCTGTTATTGTTGTAGTGGGGTTTTGTCTTATTTAAACGCAAGGGTTGCGGAGGCTAGCGAACCTCCAGAAAGAACGGCCCTGGTATTGTTGTAGTGGGGTTTTGTCTTATTTAAACGTAAGGGTTGCGGAGGCCAGCGAACCTCCAGAAAGAACGGCCCTGGTATTGTTGCAATGGGGTTTTGTCTTATTTAAACGTAATGGTTGTGGAGGCTAAGTGTGGTTTTGTCTTATTTAAACGTAAGGGTTGCGGGTGCTAGCCACCTCCAGAAAGAACGGCCCTGGTATGTTTCTATTGGGGTTTTGTCTTATTTAACGTAAGGGTTGCGGAGGCAAGCGAACCTCCAGAAAGAACGGCCCTGGTATTGTTGCAATCGGGCTTTGTCTTATTGAAACGTAAAGGTTGCTGAGGCTAGCGAATCTCCAGAAAGAATGGCCCTGGTATTGTTGCAATGGGGTTTTGTCTTATTTAAACGTAAGGATTTCGGAGGCTAGCGAACCTCCAGAAAGAACGGCCCTGATATTGTTGTAGTGGGGTTTTGTCTTAATTAAACGTAAGAGTTGCGGAGGCTAGCGAACCTCCAGAAAGAACGGCCCTGTTATTGTTGTAGTGGGGTTTTTTCTTATTTAAACGTAAGGGTTGCGGAGGCTAGCGAACCTCCAGAAAGAATGGCCCTGGTATTGTTGCAATGGGGTTTTGTCTTATTTAAACGTAAGGATTTCGGAGGCTAGCGAACCTCCAGAAAGAACGGCCCTGATATTGTTGTAGCGGGGTTTTGACTTAATTAAACGTAAGAGTTGCGCAGGCTAGCGAACCTCCAGAAAGAACGGCCCTGTTATTGTTGTAGTGGGGTTTTGTCTTATTTAAACGTAAGTGTTGCGGAGGCTAGCGAACCTCCAGAAAGAATGGCCCTGGTATTGTTGCAATGGGGTTTTGTCTTATTTATACGTAAGGATTTCGGAGGCTACCGAACCTCCAGAATGAACGGCCCTGATATTGTTGTAGTGGGGTTTTGTCTTATTTAAACGTAAGGGTTGGAGGCTAGCGAACCTCCAGAAAGAACGGCCCTGTTATTGTTGTAGTGGGTTTTTTCTCTTATTTAAACGCAAGGGTTGCGGAGGCTAGCGAACATCCAGAAAGAACGGCCCTGGTATTGTTGTAGTGGGGTTTTGTCTTATTTAAACGTAAGGGTTGCGGAGGCCAGCGAACCTCCAGAAAGAACGGCCCTGGTATTGTTGCAATGGGGTTTTGTCTTATTTAAACGTAATGGTTGTGGAGGCTAAGTGTGGTTTTGTCTTATTTAAACGTAAGGGTTGCGGGTGCTAGCCACATCCAGAAAGAACGGCCCTGGTATGGTTCTATTGGTTTTTTGTCTTATTTAACGTAAGGGTTGCGGAGGCAAGCGAACCTCCAGAAAGAACGGCCCTGGTATTGTTGCAATGGGGTTTTGTCTTATTTAACGTAAGGATTTCGGAGGCTAACGAACCTCCAGAAAGAACGGCCCTGGTATTGTTGCAATCGGGTTTTGTCTTATTTAAACGTAAGGATTTCGGAGGCTAACGAACCTCCAGAAAGAACGGCTCTGGTATTGTTGCAATCGGGCTTTGTCTTATTCAAACGTAAAGGTTGCGGAGGCTAGCGAATCTCCAGAAAGAATGGCCCTGGTATTGTTGCAATGGGGTTTTGTCTTATTTAAACGTAATGATTTCGGAGGCTAGCGAACCTCCTCTTGATATTGTTGTAGTGGGGTTTTGTCTTAATTAAAGAATGGAACCCCAGAAAAGAACGGCCCTGTTATTGTTGTAGTGGGGTTTTGTCTTATTTTAAAAACGAACCTCCAGAAAGAATGGCCCTGGTATTTTGCAATGGGGTTTTGTCTTATTTAAACGAACCTCGAACCTCCAGAAAGAACGGCCCTGATATTGTTGTAGTGGGGTTTTGACTTAATTAAACGTAAGAGTTGCGGAGGCTAGCGAACCTCCAGAAAGAACGGCCCTGTTATTGTTGTAGTGGGGTTTTTTCTTATTTAAACGTAAGGGTTGCGGAGGCTAGCGAACCTCCAGAAAGAATGGCCCTGGTATTGTTGCAATGGGGTTTTGTCTTATTTATACGTAAGGATTTCGGAGGCTACCTAACCTCCAGAATGAACGGCCCTGATATTGTTGTAGTGGGGTTTTGTCTTATTTAAACGTAAAGGTTGCGGAGGCTAGCGAACCTCCAGAAAGAACAGCCCTGTTATTGTTGTAGTGGGGTTTTGTCTTATTTAAACGCAAGGGTTGCGGAGGCTAGCGAACCTCCAGAAAGAACGGCCCTGGTATTGTTGTAGTGGGGTTTTGTCTCATTTAAACGTAAGGGTTGCGGAGGCTAGCGAACCTCCAGAAAGAACGACCTTGGTATTGTTGTAGTGGGGTTTTGTCTTATTTAAACGTAAGGGTTGCGGAGGCCAGCGAACCTCCAGAAAGAACGGCCCTGGTATTGTTGCAATGGGGTTTTGTCTTATTTAAACGTAAGGGTTGCGGAGGCTAAGTGTGGTTTTGTCTTATTTAAACGTAAGGGTTGCGGAGGCTAGCGAACCTCCAGAAAGAATGGCCCTGGTATTGTTGCAATGGGGTTTTGTCTTATTTATACGTAAGGATTTCGGAGGCTACCGAACCTCCAGAATGAACGGCCCTGATATTGTTGTAGTGGGGTTTTGTCTTATTTAAACGTAAAGGTTGCGGAGGCTAGCGAACCTCCAGAAAGAACGGTCCTGGTATAGTTCTATTGGGGTTTTGTCTTATTTAACGTAAGGGTTGCGGAGGCAAGCGAACCTCCAGAAAGAACGGCCCTGGTATTGTTGCAATGGGGTTTTGTCTTATTTAAACTTAAGTGTTGCGGAGGCTAGCGAACCTCCAGAAAGAACGGCCCTGATATTGTTGCAATCGGGTTTTGCCTTATTTAAACGTAAGGATTTCGGAGGGTAGCCACCTCCAGAAAGAATGGCCCTACTATTGTTGCAATGGGGTTTTGTCTTATTTTTACGTAAGGATTTTGGAGGCTAGCGAACCTCCAGAAAGAACGGCCCTGGTATTGTTGCAGTGGGGTTTTGTCTTATTTAAACGTAAGGGTTGCGGAGGCAAGCGAACCTCCAGAAAGAACGGCCCTGGTATTGTTGCAATGGGGTTTTGTCTTATTTAAACGTAAGGATTTCGGAGGCTAACGAACCTCCAGAAAGAACGGCCCTGGTATTGTTGCAATCGGGCTTTGTCTTATTCAAACGTAAAGGTTGCGGAGGTTAGCGAATCTCCAGAAAGAGTGGCCCTGGTATTGTTGCAATGGGGGTTTTGTCTTATTTATACGTAAGGATTTCGGAGGCTAGCGAACCTCCAGAAAGAACGGCCCTGATATTGTTGTCGTGGGGTTTTCTCTTATTTAAACGTAAGGGTTGCGGAGGCCAACGAACCTCCAGAAAGAACGGCCCTGTTATTGTTGTAGTGGGGTTTTGTCTTATTTAAACGTAAGGGTTGCGGAGGCTAGCGAACCTCCAGAAAGAACGGCCCTGGTATTGTTGTAGTGGGGTTATGTCTTAATTAAACGTAAGGGTTGCGGAGGCCAGCGAACCTCCAGAAAGAACGGCCCTGGTATTGTTGCAATGGGGTTTTGTCTTATTTAAACATAAGGATTGTGGGGGCTAGCGAACCTCCGAAAGAACGGCCCTGGTATTGTTGTAGTGGGGTTTTATCTAGAACGCCATAATTAATAATACTTTTAAAAAATACTGAGGAAGGAGGATTAGTCCGTAAGCCCCACTTCTGCAAGTTCGGCACTGATATTGTTATCCGTATCCCACGATTTTCAATTATTTAAAAATATAGGTGAGGGGGCTTAGGACCCCAGATTCCCACTCTAGAACAGCCCTAAAATCGATTTTCAGTCGCCTTTTATTTCATAGTTACCGAATTTTTCTACCTTGTCAAAATTACTGAATTTTCTGTTACCGAATCTTCCGTTACCGAATTTTCTTAAATTTCATATTTTGTGTTAATTTAATAAAGATTTTCCTATATTTCATATTTTGTGTTAATTTAATAAAGATTATTCATATTTCATATTTTTTGTTAATTTAATAAAGATTATTTATATTTATTTTGGATTAAAATATGTTTTGCTGAGGTCATTATAGTTTTCAAGATATGTTACGAGTAGTTAGAAATTTCGCTTTCCGACCATGAGAACCGGTTTCGAATCACATCTGGGTTCATCTATCAGGAAGTTGACTTCCTGATCTTATCGGCCTGGAGAGGCGATCCCTGCATGCAGCACCTTTTACCCAAGCCTTTTGAGAGAAATTGTGTTGACGGAACTATCTGAGAGTCGTCGAAAGCTGTGCTAGCACGAATCACAAGTCATCGTGGCCGAGGGCTTCACCGTGCTGGCCTTGTTCTGATTGTTGATAACGTGCTCTCTCCCGGAAATTGTAACTAAGGTCTGCTCAGCATTGTTGCACTATAAATCACAGGTGTGTCATGTAGGTGTTGAACAAACAGAAATCTGTCTGAGTAGGCGTCTGCCATAGGGATTGTCTAGCCGCCCTAGTAGACAGGCATACTCGAATTCAAGCGGCCAGCCACTTCTTGGAACAATATCATCTTTGAAATCACAAGTTCCTGCAAGATAACATATTTAAACGTATTAAACTCTAGTTCTGAGAGAAACAATCAAGAGGTTTGTTTTTTAAAAGCTTAAATCCATCCTAAGTTCGAAACATGTTAAGCTGTGACTTAATTGACATTAGTTAGACATAGATAGAAGAAAACATTTCCACTTGTGGCTGACATTACACTATTTGGAAGCAAGAGGATACTTACCCATAATGCACCACAGAAGCAAGATGGCGGAAGTATGGCTGTAATAAAAAACATAATGGAACGTTTAGGGGATTTAAGAGAAAGTAACTGTTCATGCAAACATTAAAAACAAATAAAGAAACACGTGTTTGTCATGTGGTGAAAGAAATCTTTGATTTTATTTCTCCTAAAAACACGAGCATGTGCTTCTTGCTTTTATTTTTGATTTATTTTTAGATGTCCAGATAACATGAGAGCAAATTGAAAGAATTAGAATGAAACAACGAGAAACATGTTGTTAATTATCGAGGACTTCAAAGGTTTTAAATATATAAAGGCAGTAATGTCTGCAGATTTTCTGGATTAACTTATTAAATGCCTGCAAATGTACTCAACAACCTCCTTAAAAAAGAAACTATTGATAGAATACATAATGGAAAAAGGAAAAGAAAATGCTGCAATTTTTGAGGATATGCAGACAACCGGATAAGGAATTTAACCACATATTCAGTGAATATTAACAGAAAAAAAAAGATTAAAAGAGAAAACAGGGTTGGGTTGGTTAGAGCAAACCTTTTTTTACGTCATTACCCACTTTCACATTGATAAAATTTTCCACCGCCCACCACTATAGTAAATATTCAAAAGTATTCAAAAGTATATAGTGAGGGATAAATTGTTTTTGTCAGATTTTCCGGCCTTCATAAATTACCACTGTAATAAAAAACTAAAAATATTTTATATTAAATAAAAATTATTCCGATGTTATTTGTTAATTTTACTTATTTTTAAGTTGTTATTGGTTTTCCAAAAAGAGAGTTATTCCGTCTGAATAATTATTGGAATCTTATTCACCCTTCTCAAAAATATAAAAAAAAAAAATATTCTTTGTTTGCAGGAATATTTAGCATTAAGGGGTCGGAAACCTACGGCACGTGTGCCACACTTGGCACGTCAACCAATATTCAGTGGCACGCAACCGCAAATGATATCACGAATTCCGAACCAATAACTGCTATAACACAAAGAATATGTAGCTGTTTCAATATATACTGAAGTAAAACGTATTCCAATAACTTGAACCGATTTTAAATGTGAATTAAGTTTAAGCGTCTAATGATTTTTTTCTTTTTCTTTCAGATTTAACAACTTAAGTCTTTGGTGATGTCAGCCATGGAAAGATTAACAATGTAACAACGTGTTAAAGTTATTGAAGTCTATTACAAAAATGGACGTTCAAACAGAAATGCATTGAGAATTTCCCAGTTCGCATCATCTCTCAAAACAGCGAAGTCAATTGGATCGTGCGACTTGACGCCTTTAGATTTCTTCCTTTAGGGTCATCTCAAAAATAAGGTCTATGCTAAGCCAACAACAGTTCAAGAGCTGAAGGATGAGATAATAAGGCATATTGTTGAGATCGAGGAGCAACTATGCAGAGACGTCATCAAACATTTTGACCATCGAGTGGAGGTGTGCCGCCGAAGACTTGACTGACATTTAGGTGATGATATTATTTTTCATATATAATTGCCATGACTTAAATAACATGATCCAATAGAGAAATAATAAATTTTCACCAGTAGCACTGATTTATTTACTGATTACTTTGATCCGTCTTAATGAAATATCCTTATATATAATATGTCTTAATGAAATACCTATAACCTCTGCCTGTATTAAAGGGCGTTCCAATAACTTGAACCGATTTTAAATGTTAATTAAGTTTAAGCGTGTAATAATTTTTTCCTTTTTTTTCAAATTTAACAACTTTGGCAATTTCAACCATGGAAATATTAACAATCAAACAAGGTGTGAAAATTATCGAAGCCTATTACGAAAATGAACGTTCAAACAGAATTGGAATGTGCGGTTCCTAGGTCGCGAAACAGCGATCGTGCGACTTGACGCCTTTAGATTTTTCCTTTAGGGTCATCTTCAAAGTAAGGTCTATGCTAACTAGCAAACAACAATTAAAAACTGAAGGTGTGCCACCGAAGCCTTGACGGACATTTGGGCGATATTATTTTTCACACATAATTGCCATGACTTAAATAATATGATCCAATAAAGAAATTTTCACCAATAACACTGATTTATTTACTGCTAACTTGGATCCGTCTTAATGAAACACCCTTATATATAATCCGTCTTAACGAAACACCCTTATATATAATCCGCCTTAATGAAACACCCTTATATATAGCCCTTGTTCATGAAACACCCGTATATATAAGCCGTCTTAATGAAACACCCTTATATATAATCTGTTTTAATGAAACACCCTTATATATAATCCGTCTTAACGAAACACCCTTACATATAATCCGTCTTAATGAGACACCCTTATATATAATCCGTCTTAATGAAACACCCGTATATATAGCCCGTCTTAATGAAACACCCTTATATATAATCTGTTTTAATGAAACACCCTTATATATAATCCGTCTTAACGAAACACCCTTATATATAATCCGTCTTAATTAAACACCCTTATATATAGCCCATCTTAATGAAACACCCTTACATATAATCCGTTTTAATGAAACACCCTCATATATAATCCGTCTTAATGGAACACCCTTATATATAATCCGTTTTAATGAAACACCCTTATATATAATCCGTTTTAATGAAACACCCTTATATATAATCAGTCTTAATGAAACACTCTTATATATAATTCGTCTTAATGAAACACCCTTATATATAATCCGCCTTAATGAAACACCCTTATATATAATCCGTCTTAATGAAACACCCTTATATATAATCCGTTTTAATGAAACACCCTTATATATAATCAGTCTTAATGAAACACCCTTATATATAATCCGCCTTAATGAAACACCCTTATATATAATTCGTCTTAATGAAACATCCTTATATATAATCCGTCTTAATGAAACACCCTTATATATAATTCATCTTAACTAAACACCCTTTATATATAATCTGTCTTAATGAACCACCTATAACCTCTCCCTTATATAAAGCGTGTTCCCGATTTTAATGTGAATAAAATTTAACCGTCTATTTTTTTTTCTTTTTCTTTCAGATCTAGCGAGTGATGTTATTATTGCCATGACTTAACTAACATAATCCAATAGAGAAATAAATAATTTTCCCCAATAACACTGATTTATTTACTGCTGACTTTGATCCGTTTCAATGAAACACCATTTATATATACCATATATTACTATATAGAATATATTGTAGAACAGATATATTGATCTTCATTTTGTATAAATGCTGTCGGCACACTGAATTTTTTTTTAAATCCTAAGTTGGCATATAGTCAGCAAAAGGTTGCCGAACTATGAATCTTATCTCGAAATTATTCTCGTTTATCTTCCTGCTTTTTTATAATTTTTAATACAGGTTCTTTGCATATTCTTTTCAGGTAGCATATGTTGAAATAACGTTTTAATTCACAAAACTCTATATTAGACAACCAAAATTTCAATTGCCGTACTGTTCATTAGCTCATTGCCTACCCAACAGTTGAAATCATCCATCTGTGGGCAATATCACCCAGGAAGTATGTCGTAAACAGGACTTCAATATGAAAGGGAAAATGGTATAAGTATCAACCAGACGTAGTGCTAGAAAATAACAGTCAAAAGATATGGGATTTGCCTAGATTTCGCTAGAGTAATAGATAGTGGTTCGAACTGAGGAATCGGAGAGTCGAGTTCGAATAGGTTTCTTCTACTGGCTATCATCCTTGGTAAACATTTTAAGATTATCATTATAGAATTGGTGATTCATTTTACCATTTTGTTACTTGTATCCGTACATGCTGTTGTTCACTAGGCAGCTGGGTGGATCTAATGCAAGGCAGAAGTGTAGTGGTGACAATCAATCACTTTGGAAGATCCCGCTTTTGATGATGATTGGTTTTCCTGTTATTGTATGGTTTAGATTTAATGTAGTCTTTCAGTTTTCCATGCTCTCCGTTATGAGTTTGACAGTTGTAGAGCATACTTTGTATATTTTGAGGCTCTTCATTATTCATGAATGTAGAACAGTGTCGAACGCCTTTCTGTAGTCGATACGGTTTTCTTTTCTTTGTTTTCACCCTTTCCAGTACTGTTTCATTGATAATTAGTTGGTCCTTGCACCCATAACCTTCTCTTTGTCGGTAAGCAGGTGATGGGTCGATAGTTCTTCGGGTTCTATGTCTCTTCTGTTTTTAGGAGTAGATATGTTACTCCAACGTGAGCCATTTGGGGTATTTTTCTCTGTTTATGATTATATTATTCTATGTCCGTGTGAGGTCTTGGTGGGTGGTATATAGGTTTTTATCCCAAACTGGCTATTTGGTATATTTCCTGGTGCTTTCCAGTTTTTGGTTTTGGCACTCTGTATGTGTAATGTTCTTGTTGTTACTTGGTCCATGTAGCTCTTCATTGTGCATTTGCAGTTTTCGCACTACTTACACCTGAACTCCTCGACTTCTTTGATATTAGGTGCGTCATTTATATCTATTTTATTTTTTCCAAGTTCTCGATATAGTTTCTTGGTGTATTCTTTTTATGCCAGAAGAATCTGTTTTTTTTTTCATAACACCTGATTCTCTGTTCCTTCGCTTGCATTTGTTGTTTCAGCTTTTCTTTAATTTTTGGTACGTTAGTGTTATTCTTTATATGAAGGCTTCGTTTCGGTTGTCTCCCTTTTCTTTCTTTCATTTTCAAGTCTTTATTTATTTTACTTAGAAGTGACAATTGTCCTTGTAGTTTATTTACTAGTGGCATTTTTCTTTTTTGTTTACGTTTTTATTACTTTTTCACCTACTTTTCTGCGGTTGTTGCCGAGGCTACGTATTTAAGATAATTGATTTCTCTCAGATTCATCAGTTTTCCATTTTGTCCCATATTTTTCTAATTGTTTGTTTAGCAAGGGTTGATGGTTTCCTTAACTTGACGGTTCTTTCTTACTTTTGGAATTGTCGGCCTTTCCTCGAAAGACATTTCCTTTACATTCTCCCATTTATATCGGATGTTTTTGTCATCTCTGTTTCTCTCTCATATTCGTTATTATCTTCCTCTATTTGCTTGCGTAGGGATTATTACAACTGGTTTCTCTTTGTTCCTCTGCGTGTGTCTCCTCTGGGTTTTTGTATTTAACGTTTAAACTATTTTTGATGTTTTCTCGGATGCTTTCAAGTTCTCTGCTAGGTATTCTTTTTTTTCCTTATGACGTCACGCCTGATATTGGCTAGTTTCTTGATATCGATGTTTAGTCTGTTTGAGGAGAGTTTTTCGCGCCAGATGTTACAGGCGACTTTAGTCGTTGTTGTCGTTTTCGTGTTTATCGTAGCAGTGTACAAGGCTATCATTATTTCAATATAGTCTTACCGAGACCATTTATTTATTGTTCTTTTTGTGGAATTTTCTTTTAATAAATATAGAGGGCCTCTGTGAGGACTGTTCTCGGCGTGGTTTTCCTGTAGTTCTCGTTAAGTAGAGTTTCTTCCAGTTTCAGAGTTTTTGATCACAGTCAGGTTCCTCATTGGGATCGCTGTCCTTTTTGACTCGCGTGACGACCAATGCGGTTTGTCAATATTTTTCGTTGTGTCAGCATCATAGTTAGTTCGTATTTACCCATATGTGGGGGCCGGTTCGTGGTCGACAGAGCGTATTCATATTATAGCGGGCTATCACGTTCAGAGGGCCAGGTCTCCTCTTTCCATTTTACTATTGTTATTGTGAACAACAAGAACGGTAAACTCTTAGTTGATAAGCGTTTAGATCTCAAGGAGACACGGCGTGCTTCACCAGACACCGACATAACTTCAGTTTTCAACTAAAATTTTCTTTGACTTTTTCTCTAGTGTTTTCAATAGTATGAAGCGATATTCAGATCTCCCTAAGCCACTTATTACACGAATATGTTTTACCCATAAATACAATTGATATATAGTTACTACTAATATTTAAAGCAATGTTTATTATAAGTGTTTGTATTGCATGGCTTATAAAATAAAAAATTGTATATAATCTACTAATAAGTAAATTAATAAATAACAAAAGAACATTAAAAATAACTGAGAAAGCACCACCACGACAATTATCACCACTACTATCACTACTACTATAGCAGCCCTTTTTTGTTTCTCTTTCTTCTATCTATCTATCTATCTATCTATCTATCTAATATTAAAAGTCTGTGAATCGTGTTTACATCGAGCGTCGGGCGCATAATGATTTAAGTTTCTTTCCACCTCTCTCTTTCCGTCTTTCTCCATTTTCACCTCTCTCTCACTCTTTCCATCTTTCTCTCTTTCCACCTCTCTCTTTCCATCTTTCTCTTTTTTCACTTTTCTCTCTCCATGTCTCTGTGATTGCGTGATTTCAGGTTTCATTAAACAAACAATATTTTAAATATTAAAACGAAAATAAATATCTTTTGCCATATTTAAAAAAAAAAAAAAATTCAAATGAATATGATTCAAAGATTTTTCTTGGCATATTTCAAAATTACTTTTAAGTTAATATGATTAAAAAAAAATAAGTGAATAAGATTAAAATAAGTGATAATTTTCGTATGCTTCCTTGGAGTAATGTCCATCGCAGACAATGGCCGAAAGACAACTAATCGACAGTCGAGACAATAATGTCTGGGCGTGATGAAAATCTGATGCAATGACGGACAACGCAATATTTTTCAAGGCTAAACAAATTTCATCATACAACCCGAAAATAGATTCATATTACTGGACACCTCTGCAAATGACCTAATCTGGGTTAAAAATAGAAATCGATTACACCATCTCACTCCAGTGGGTCTAAAATTGACCGTATGGACGTTACTCCACGGAAGTGTACGAAAATTTGTAACGCTGCACGAACACACTGGCAAGCCTTACCAGTGAGCAAATCAAACAAATAGACTGCTCCGGAAACTCTCCTGATTTAAATCCAATCAAGAATCTGTGGTCAATCTGCAAAGAACCACTTCGTGGAATGGACATACGAAGTACTACTCATGTGCATTGGGTGATGTTTCATTGGAAAAATGAAAAATATAAAAATGTAAATAATATCGGAATTATTCGTTTTGCTTCAATTAATTTGTACAAGGTTATATATATATATATATATATATATATATATATATATATATATATATATATATTAGGAAATGGATAGAATCCGACAGACTGTTTAATTTATTTGTTTAAAGGTTATTTTTTAAAAAGGATATTCCTATTTGAATAGAGGCCCTGTTTTTCATTATTATTTATTTTTGATTTATTAAACAGTATCTGTTTATATTTCTGAGATGAGGTATTATGCACATTATTTACATTATTCGGACTATTGTCCTCATCTTTGTCGCCATATTTATTTATGTAATAAGGAGTGCCAGAGATAAGCGTTAATAACAACAAAAATTGCAATATGAGTTCTGGTAAAAACATGCAATGATAACAGCAAAAATTTCAATATGAGCACTGGTAAAATGATTGCTGAAGACATTAGGTTTATAATACCCAGAACATACACAGATGTCCTCAAGGACACACGGCACAGTGAATAAAGGCGTTGGTTAGATCCAGTAACAGGACCCAAAGTTTAATACCCGGTTAAGGTAGTGGAGAACTTTCAGAGGGAATTAATAGGAGATAACTGATAACTGACATCCATTAAACATGGCACGGGGAACTTGAACAGTCTACCCCAGGGTAGATAAAGGATTCAGTTCAACATTCCAACCACCTGAAGAAGGCCGGTCCTTACAACGTCCGAAACGTTGTAATAATTGTTTCCCCTCAGGGACGCAGTTTCGAATCCTTCCGGAGAACGCATCTTTTTCTAAGAAGAATTCTCGAGTATCCAGACCGGTAGATGTATCGGTTATAGTGATGTAAAAAAAAAAAAATGACGGAAGCCTTATTAAGGCTTCCGTCATTTTCATTTTTTTTTAAATCCCTATAACCGATACATCGACTGGCCTGTATAAAAATGAAAAAAAAACAACACTCAATAATTTTAACTACGAACACGGTTACAATGCGCTGGCTGTGTTCGGAAAATAAACCATTCCTATGACTCTAGAAACAATCACACAACCCATACAGTCAATCAAAAAGGAAAAATTATCAGTTATCTATCATCACCCATGAAGGAACATTAGAGTTCCAAAACCTGAAAGGTTTTTTTGTGTAAGGATGTAAAAATATATATATATATATATATATATATATATATATATATATATATATATATATATATATATAGGCATGTTTCATTAAAAATAACAGTTAAGCGTTTTATTTAATGTGTTCGAACAAAATCTTTCTTTTCTGGACAAAGAGTGTGTAAAACTGTCCAAATGTTTTATATTTCCGAGCGCTTTCGGCTATACCTTTAGCCATTATCAAGGATGATTCGATTTTTCAGCTTAATTGAGTGTATGCATTATGTGTATATTTTGGTGTGTTGTAGGGATATTTTAATTTCAGAATACGGTTAGTTCATTGTGGCCTTGTTCGTAGTTAATATTGTTAAGTGTTGGCTTTTTCTTAGTAGTACCTTGCCTGTCGTTCTTAATGAAACATGCATAAACGAAAGATTTGCCTAAATATACAACTATAATATATATATATATATATATATATATATATATATATATATATATATATATAGTAGATGTTAATATTTATTTTTCATTTCAGATCTATAAAGAAATCACGTGTCGTAAGAAAAATACAGACTGTAAAGCGAAATAAGATATAAGAAAATTGACGAGTGTTCGTAATAGGTAATTGAGAAAAAGTTGAACAGAAATCACAAAATGAGAAAAAAAGATACATTGGAAACATTGTCAACATAAGTACACTGCGTTGCGGGTTTAAGAATGTCACAAACGAGATCAGAGACAAAAAAATCAAAAGGGTAATAATCAACAAAAACGGATTGATCAGCAGGAAAATATTTGCAGAAACTGGTGTCTAAAATGTAAGTCGAACAAGGCTGAAGGCTAATATAAACATGAAAGCAAAGGAAACTACCAAATGTAAGTCAACATGATAAAAAGAAAAACGTGGAAGTTGGGAAAAATGTCAATGAAAATTGATTTCTGAACAATAATATTTAGAGACATATTAGTCGTACTGAATGACGTGTGGAGAGTTTGAATCCTTCAGGGAAATAGTCAAGTAACACGACTTTGGAAACAACAGTCGAGAATTTTTATACTGCTTGGTGTTGCTATTAAAGAGAGCACAATTATAGGACACTTCGAAGTTAATGAATGTATCAAGCTAAATAATCATTTGTCGTTCTTGAGAAGAACGTTTTCGTTTGCTATAGGTAATCAAGAAAATTATTTCTGATGTCAGGCAGTTCTTCACAGCATGCAAAACTTGACCCAAAAAGAAGTGGTTTGAAAGATACCAAATTAATTGAATATTCTTCATCGTATTTTGATTTTAATCGAACTGAGAACTTATGGTTTGTTTTGGCTTGTTTTACGGCATATCATTCACAATGGGTTACTTAATACTGAAAAGGATTTTATTGCTGGTAATATTTCTCTTCATAAATGCATTGCTGGTATTTTTTTTCCTTCAAAAATGTATTTCTAGTAATATTTTTCCTTTAAAATGTATCGCTGATAATATTTTTTTCAGAAAATATATAGCTGGTAATTTTTTTTTTCAAAAATTGTATAGGTGGTAATATTTTCTTTTCTTATTTTTTTTTTTCAAAAATGTATAGTTTCCTTTAGTTTGTTTTGTGGCATATTAATCTCAATGGTTTATTTAAGAACTAAAGCAAATATTTTAAAGCGTCAAAATTAGGCCAAGAAATAGATAAAAATTTAAGTAATTTTCACCGACGAATATCGGGTGACTCATGACGAACCTGTTGGATGAGACAAAGGATGGATTTTAATCGATGCAGATAACCTGTGGCTAAAAGAAAACATCAAATAGACGTCAGTGTGTTATGTGATAGAATTGTCGACGAAAGCATTATTAAACCATTCAAACAGTGCTAACTATAGCGATTTCAGGACAAGACTTTCTTTGAAAGGTACAAGTCCGATTCTCGCAATTTTATTTTGCGTATTTATGCATGAAAAGGATTTACAGGACAGAAGATAATGGAATTGTCATCATCAAATCCTAATCTGAATCTGATTGAGAATCTATGCTCAATTGTGAAGATGAAATTATCTGAAAGTGCCAAACAATTTGACAGCAAAGCAAACCTGTGGGAAGCAATTAAAACCGCCATGTTGGAAATTGAACCTGCTGACGTAAACAATTAAAAAACTAGAAAAACTGGTTGGCTACATTCAATGTCTGGAAAACAAAAACAAGAAAAGTTCCATAATTACGTCGCAGATCCTGAACTTCCACTGGTCATTATGAACGACACCTTCCCACAGGGAGACCTCGCCCTTTTAACTATTAGGAGTTAAACTGAACCCAGTCCTGAAGTGGAACTCTTACATATGATCTACCGCTAAGGATGCTGGAAAACTTGTCATTTTCCTGTACAGCTTCAGTGTTCCCTCGACCTGACTCCTTCTGCTATCGTTTCCATTTACAAGAGCCAGATCAGGTCGAAAATGGAGTACAGCTGTTATATATTGGTAAGTCTTTCCAAAAGCGTTTCCGTATCCTTGTGGGTGATGAATTATCTTCCATCTTACAACCTCTTTCCCCACAGACGAAACTTTGAAAGCCTCTCGTTGCTCTATCGCTATTTCTACTATTTCAGGATGTAACAGCAAAATTGTCTAAATCGTGTAACAGCTTAATTGTCTATCCCACAAAACGTTTAATATCTAAAAAAAAACAAAAAAAAACGCATTAAACTAATTGAGTTTTTTTCCAGGTTTTCAGATAAGACGTTTAACCATCTTGACACCATTTGTCGTAATACTCACTGGATAACAGTTTGCGTTATTCAGCTAAAATAGAATAGGTTAAAATCGTTTTATGTCAGCCCCTACTCTCTTCTCAAGTGAGCAATGGTGAGAGGGAAAAATTCATTCAGTCCTTCAGTAATGGTACCAGCATTCATACTCTGGCTTCCATCTTCAAAACCCATTTAAGAATCATCAAATAAAAAGGGAACAATCGAGAGGAAAACAGGATCAGGAGGTCACAACAGGAAGGAAGGTCGTCATTTCAACTTAGAGCTAAAGAGATCAATTAGAAAAGATCCAACTCAAGCCCAAAAACTTTGGGCATGTTAGTGAGGAGTTTCACCAATGAGTGTCTATTGAGTAGTAAAAAAAGATTTGAAAAATGAAATCGTACATGAAATTTGTGAGACGCCTTGTTTTTCCCGGACAAGATGTTAGAAGGTTAGAGAGGTCGAAGATGATCTTCAAGAAGTTGAAAAATGATCCTGGAATATATATATATATATATATATATATATATATATATATATGTATGAACTTCATTTCAATCCTTCATGAGCTTTCGATCCTTAGCTATGATTAATTAATGATGAACATGTCATTTTCGTTTAAGTTCGATTTCTTCACGATTCTTCTGCTAAGTTTGAAGAGTAATTATACATTCTTATTGCTCAAAGTAGAGTCCCGAAATAAAGACTTCGGAGAATTCCAGTAATATATATTTAATCATTTCTAATAATACAGTGGTTCAAAGCTTAATCTAACAATTGGACAATTTTGCTTTTACACGATTTGGACATATTCGTGTGTGGGGTGAGTGTAGTGAAAGAAACTGTGCGAATGGAACTTCCTTCTTACCAATGGAATACGAAGAGACTCAATATAGTTCATCTTTGTATAGATGGCATGGCGCTTCTTAGCTGTAAATGTAGTTCGTTAAAACATTTTCCTTGGAAATAGCCATAGGGTAACGACGATTCCATTGGGAGAAAGGGGTTGTAGGATGTAAAAAAATTATACAATGATATAGTAATTACTAGTTTAGTTCTTTAGATCATTTTGCCTGTAATGAGTTAAATCTTCATTGAACTTTTTTTTATTTCTATATAAATAAAGCGTAGTGTACGTGTGTCCGTCCATCCGTCCGTTTTTCGATCTTGGTGAATCACAAACAACCTGAAGTAACAGGTAGTAACTAATGTAGATACACACGATTAAAAGTTAAATAAAACACAAATTTAAAGTCAAATTTAAATATTAAGCAGAGGGAAATTTAAAAAAATTCTTTATCAAAGTTTTAACTGTAATTTCCCGTTTCCTCACAACTGCAATTGATAACGTCTGTTTAAACCGTAATTAAAACATAAGCGAGGCACGGTACGTTGCTCATGTAGCTTTTTTCTATTTCTATGACGCGTAATGTGACTCGCTAGAAATATTACATAGTTTGGGTTTCCTAATGTGTTTTAAGAGTGACTTTATATGAAAGGGGTCATAATGAATGATAGTTTTAAAAGAAAATATAAATTGCGCGCAAAATAAATGTAATCAAAATGGGGAGATCGGTTCTGTATACGAAGAAAGATTATGCCGAATTTAGGTGTTGAATAACGATAAAATAATTTCATTATTTCTAAATTCTCATAACATTTCCGTACATAGGAAGCTGAAGATGAAAGGCCAAAGGCCCTAAAGCTCTCCGCGAGAGCTAGCCTAAAGCCTACCCAAAGGTTGTCATCTAGGCTAGTTTATAATAAAAGTTCAGTTAAGTAACTATTTACTGATGCTTTGTCGCGGTGTAATAGTTTAGCGTGTAAGAGTGTGAGATTATTAATATTGGGCAGTGAGAATATCAACCACTGGAGCCTAGATCTGTGGCCGTGTGCCAGACATGAAGCTTTAAAAACAATAATAATCTCAAAGAAAAGGCATATAGAAAGAAAAATAAGCAGAGAGAAACATTGATGGAAGGAGAAAGTGACAGATTCTTTTTTAAGTGAAAATAGCAATAAAACTAAAACAAACCGGAAGTACACAATGAGACAGGGAAAGATATATATATATATATATATATATATATATATATATATATATATATATATATATATATAGGGAGAAAGAAAAGAGAAGGAGGAATAAAAAAGGAACTTTGGAAGTTCTAGAGACAAAAGTGAGAGATTAAGGATGCGAATATTGGAAAGAATTTTCTAAGTAAAAAACAAACAACTTTTGGGTTGGGTGGTGCTTAAGGAAAGAAAATGGCGGAAGTGGCTTCTATCTCAAAGGAAACGTGTCAGCCACATAACACGCAACTCTTGTGCAACAAACAAACAGACCTTGTTGTGATGCCATCAAACAGTAGAACCGTGATGAATGTGATACAAAAAATAATAAAAAAAAAAATCTAAAAAAAAAAAAAAAAACGGTGGTAACATCAATTTTTTTCTTCTTGAGTCTCACATCGCAGCAGGCCAGAACCGGTTACCAAAATGGCCGGCCAACGAAGAACTTTTGTTTCGAAATTCCACTTCTCAATATTACTAGCAATTCCAGCTTATAACTCTCTAATGTATTAATATGTTTCATAAAAGAGGTCTCTGTAGTTTTAGGACTATTTGCATCTAAATTGTACTAATACAGATTAAAATAAAAATTTATTTCGTTAATCTTTTAATGGATTCCTTATTTCTGCTTCATAATTATTCAAAATTGCAAGAGAGAGAGAGAGAGAGAGAGAGAGAGAGGGGGGGGGGCGGAAATAACAATCAATCTACTTAATACGGAATAATCTACACAATAGACAATAAACTTTCCAATACCCAATAATCTACCCAATGCCCAATAAAGATCCCAATACACAATAATCTTCCAAATTTCTATATATAAAACAGAGAATGTCTGTGTGTGTGTCGGTCTGTGTGATACCTTTTCACTCTAGATCCATCCACCCGATTTTGAACAAACTTGGTACATAAAATTGAACAATGTAAGAGATAGGTTCTCAGCGTAAAAAATCGATAATTTACAAAAAAAATCAATAATCGATAAAGCCGATGAAAAATTTATAAATGCATCTCTTTTCCTCCAATTTCGTTCAAACTCGGTATGTAGGTTACTTACATTATGACGTGCTCAACGATACTGGATGTTTATTTCTACACCAGTGCTTTTAGTGAAAAAACGCGAAAAAAGCTTTCAGCACAAATTTTAAACTAAAAACTCCCTCAATTTTCAAGCAATCTAATACAAACTTCACTCAATTGTAGCCAACAATAAATTGATTGTTTAACAATCATTTAAGAGTGAAAACACGCCAAAATGGCGATTTTTACCGGTTTTCTTTCTTATGTTTCGTTGACCTTTCAATCAATTTTCATCAGACTTTTATATCCCTGGTAGCACACTGACTAATTGAATTTCAAAAATTCCAAAATAATTGTGATCTAAAGTGAGACTTCATGTTGCTTGTTTTACCATTTCATGTCCTCGGTTAACTTCGATTGAATAAATACAGACTACTTCTGTTATGTCAGTAACTGCATTAATTCAAAATGGTTTTAATGAAAGTACTTTAAAGTAATTGATGAAGATAGACCCTGTTACATCTAAACATGATGCTGTTTTTGCTCCATTATTATTGAGGACTTTTTTCTGATCGACTAGCTGGATATGGTTACTAGTACCTAATAAACTCCATTTCTACAATCTAACTCAGTAAGTCTCTACTTTGAATCACCATTGTGCCTTTTCATGCATGAACTAAAGTTAGAAAAGAAGATAACACTCCAGTAAAAAATGAATAATAATGAAAATGAAAGAAAGAAAATTCAGAACGTTTCCGTCTTTTGCTCCTACCACCTCTCTGTAGAGAGAAGCTATAAGAAAAATAATGATTTTATATTGGACTTTGTCTTCAGCCGACCAATTGATTTGTTTTGTCTGCTGATTAATTCACTATTCATTTCTAAGCGTTATTAACATTTATAAAAGTCTACCAATCGTCCCTGCTTTGAATTTTGCTGCAACTTCTGGTATGGTGCTTCTGCTATGTCGTTAGGGATTCTTGATAAAATACAAAAAAGAATCTGCATTGTCATCTATCCTGACCTGGCATCGCGGCTTCATTTACTTCCCCACCGCCATGACGTAGCTTCCCCGTGCATTTTCTATAAATAATTTCATGGTAATTTTTATGATAAATTTTCCTCTGTGGTACCTCGGCTTCAAGCATTTAAGCTCAGCACTAGATTGTAGGCAATGGCTCTTCATTTTACAGTTGAAATGGCCACATGTAACCGTAAGTTCTATACTAATAGTGTCTTCTATCGCACACTCGCTTGTGAAACTCTCTTGCGGCTTCTAGCTTTCCAGTCAACTTTGATCTTTAAGAACTTAAATGCATTGTCATTTATTATCATCTGTCTTCTTAATTCCTGCTCGTTTATTGTTCTCTCTCATTAATAGTGTTTATTCTCATATTCTCTAACACTCAGCAGCTCCTTGCATCTTAGTGGCGTTATAGCCTTCCTCAGAGGTGAAAGGATTGAAAAGCAATATTGTTATCATTTACCTTCAAGCTGTTATTTTTTTAAATTTTAAATAAAGTCTTGGGAATCCTCCTACATATTTAAGTGAAAGTTTCATGTATCAGATATTTTTTTAATATTTTATAATTCAAGTATATATATATATATATATATATATATATATATATATATATATATATTATGAAATGGACAAAGTTCGACAAACATTTTTATGATTATACATTCTTTTTATAGATACAAATATTTAATTAAATGCTCTGTTTATAATAAACAACATTTACCGGAATGAATGTTCGAGAAATTTTCACTGAAAATATTCGTCCTCCGACAGGATTCGAACCTGTATCCTATACGGAACCGTCATTAAGCTTGACGTGCCTTTACCGATTTCGACACAGAAGAGCGTTCGGTTAGCATGGAAAATTGAATTTCAAATACAGTAAATTCGACCTTGCTAACCGAACGAATTTTTTTCTATAAAAAGAATGTATAAACATAAATATATATATATATATATATATATATATATATATATATATATATATATATATATATATATATATATAGTGAGAGAGAGAGACAATAGGAAAACTGTAATAGTTACCGAAGGCAAAAAGCGAAATGAATTTATTTAAACAATGTAACTAATAATAACAAAATGTCCTTAGCAACTGGAAGAATTTAGAGAACGCTCTTTTCATACTGTTAACTGAAAATTACTGTCACATGGGGAGATCTGCTATTATTCCTGTGATGACGGATTCAACTAATTTTCTTTTGATTTCACGATATTGTTGTTTACGTTTGTTTGGGAGAGTAGTAAATCTGTTAAGAAAGGTGAAATAAAGAAAAAGCCTGGGCGTAGATTAATATTTGGATAATATTTAATGGCGGCACTCTCGAGGATTTTCCTTCTGAGTGAGTTATTTTCTTTTTTTTATGAGTGTAGCATTTTTAAAACCAAAATTATGGTTGAATTTATTTCTATGTATGACTAGTGCATTAGCTAAGTTGTTTTTTGTGAGGTCTCTTTTGTGCTCATAAATGCGTTTTTTTAAAAAATCTCTACTTGTTTCTCCAATATATTGGGAGGAACAGTTTTGGAAATTTATTTTATAAATACTGCCTTCAGACAGATTATTGCTATTAGTGTTTGAGGATCTGTGTATATCCATAATTGTTTTCGAAGTGTTTGTGACTATTTTAACTTTTTATTTTTTATTTTTTTTTCACTATTAGTTACTTTGTTTAATAAATTCATTACGTGTTTTGTCTTGAAAAAGTCCACATCGGACGAACGCGTCGGCAACTATTACTACAGTTTTCCTATTGTCTTTTACATTTATAAATATTGTCATTTTATACAGGTTAACTCTGAGAAATTTATATATATATATATATATATATATATATATATATATATATATATATATATATATATAATGGATTTATTTTCAATCCGGCAATTCTATTATTTCAAACATTATTATAGTGCATACTAATATTTGAATTAGACGACCAGTTTCATTTTTACTTTAAACTGTGTATATCACGTTTGTCTGTCTGCGTATTTGAGAAATCTCCATAAAAAAGGTTCTTTCCGGCAGGAATCGAACGTCTATTTTCAAATACGTGTATCCAAAAAAAATAATCAAATTGAACCCTCGTGCAAAATTATTGAAACAACCGCTTTAGTTTCCTTTCTTTCACCAAACGGTCTGTTTTAGACCGATTTATTTTTTCCACTGATTAGGTCATTTGCAATGGTTTACAGTAATATGAATCTGTTTTCTGGGTGTATAATGAAATTTGTCTGGCCTTGAAAAATATTAGGTCATCCATGATTGCATCAGATTTTTATCACGCTTAGACACTATTGTCTCGACTGTCGATTAGTTGTCCTACTACTATTGTCTGTGATGGGATTTACTCCAAGGAAGCGTACGAAAAGTGTAACGTTGCACGAATAGACAGGTAAGCCTAACCAGTGAGCAAATCAAAGTACTATAGACTGGCCTGGAAACTCTCCTGATTTAAATCCAATCGACAATCTGGGGTCAATCTGCAAGGGATGACTGCGGGAAATCGACATACGAATATATATGTCCACATGGTCGTGCTTCATTGGAAAAATACGAAAAAGTAAATTATAAAAGAAATTATTCGTTTTGTTTCAATTAATTTGCACAAGGATGTATAAATTTAAATTTTGGATCAACTGGATATTTTTTGCACAATCATTTCAATTTTAGCCTTTTTCCCATATGTTTTTGTAAGTTTTATGTATTCTTTATAAAAATTAAAGGATACAAAATCTCAAGAAACGATCTTATTTGGCACAAAAATTTGGCATGTAAAGATTTGAGAACTTCCTGGGTATGAAAATAAAATACATCCGGTAGCAAAGCTTCCGATCTGGAGGTTTTGAAGAGTGTGGAGACACATATTAATTGCTGTTTTTCCAGGTTCACTCATACTCGGGGTGATAGCTCTTGTCATGGACCCAGCTATGGGCAAATAGTGAGCACCCCCAACCCCAAAAAAAAAAAAAACAGTACGAACGTATAAAAATACATTTGGATAGCAAAAATACCAACAATACATTTTTATTTAAAAAGAGCCTGAAAATAGATCATCAGTAATGCATTTTATTTGTAGCTGGAGGCATATCATTGCATTGAAAATATATTTAGCTGAAGCCATAAAATTGTGTTCAAATTATTTATATTTCAGCATTAAATGAAATGTTGATTTGCCGCTAAACAAAATCAACGAACCAAGATTTCCAAAGTATGTCAGACATCACTTTTTTGATAGATTTCACCCCAAGCAACGTAGTAAAGTCACTAAGACACAAGGTGTGTGGAAGAATTGGAAAACAGAAACTTTACTAAGAAGCAAGAACAAAAAAAGAGTAATCAGGAGGAGGGTAGAAAGCATATGGAAATTAAAATTAATTTTTTTAAAATTAAAGTTGGCTGAAAAACATGGAACCTGAAGAAAGTTCCACAAGCGAGAAGTGCTACACTTAAAAAGAGAACTAGTAGAATTCAGCATACTTTTTTTATTCCCTACGACGGTGGCAATTGACTGCTTTTACTTATAAATATGGCAAGTAGCCACATTAGAGTAGGATTTGAGTAATAGTTGATTTAGTCAAGTTTCTTTCGGTAAAATGTATGAGGATTTAATTCTTTAGTGTTTTTCTTATCCAGTCTTCTGTTCCTTCTATACGATCTCTATAAAGATACAAGGGCGTTCTAAAACGAAACATGAAGAAATGTGACATTGACATCAACAGTGCAATCCAGTGCAATGGACAGGAATCGCTGGAGGTCCATTGTCAGAGATGGAAAAACAATCAAACCAAACGATCAGCCGAAGTAAAGACAAACCGAAGACGTCGAAAAGAAAGACAACATCAACAGCCGAGGCCTAATCCACCATCCAGAACAACCTGTTCTCAGTATCTAAGGACATTTCAAACCAAAGTCGGCCTCATTAACCAGCTCAGAGTCCACAAACCCAACTGAGTGGAGCAAACAAAACACGACCGTCATCCTCGTCCTCGACAGATAAACACGGCCCGATAGGATGATTTGCGACCACTAATACTAAATCGTACTTAAAAGTAATTTTGATAACCATTAAAAACAGGACAGGAAAATTCAATTCTTCATTCAATATCGTTCATTAACGTCTGAGCCAAGAAGGAGCTCCAACAGCAAGACCTCTGATCAGGAGATTGGTGATTTTGAGGATCAAAACAAATTCATGAATAGTTATATTCGATAAGCCATCAAGAAAAGTCGTTACATTTCGCTGACCTTAGCTCAATTATCTTCTCTATATATGCCATAAACTGCGCCTGTCCCTCTGTAACTATTTATCTTGAGTGGCTCTTGGGCGTTGTACAGGGTGGACAAAAATAATAATTCGACACAACTATGATCAAATAAGGTGTGTGGTTTATCTACGAAACATTTAGAAATGTGACATCAACGTCAAAAGATAGGGAATCCAGTGCAATGGACACGAATCTCTGGAGATCCATTGTCAGAGACGGAATATAATCCAAACGATCAGCCGAACTAGAGGGAAAACAGAAGACGTCGAAAAGAAAGACAACAAAAACGAGGCCAGACAAGTTAATGGTTAGGAGCATGAAATGATCCTGGTCATCTAGAACGATCAAAGCACATGAATGAAAAAAAAATGTATCAGGCAACCGCTCTCCAGCTGCATAGACAGATACGCATCAAGAGACAGATACACTAACGGGCGTTAAGCGGCCGTTAATTTCAACTGTATGGATCAACCAATTCTAGTTGAGGTTGATAGGAGACTTTTTGTTGTAGTGTATAACTCAGCGTACTCCCTGTTATTCACTACTACACTTTTCTACGACTGATTCTATTCATAAAAATGGCAAGTAGACACATTAGAGTAGGATTTGAGTAGTAGTTGATTTGTTAACATTTTTCCGTAAAATGTATGAGGATTAAATAAAACTCTTCTTTGTTTACCCTACCTAGTCTTGTATTCTTTCGATTCTCTCTCTAACTATAGTCTTCCTAATTCTCGGCTATTTTGAACAAAGACAAAATTACAACAATAAGCGTCAGGCTCCAGTGAAAATGTCCCAAGTAAAACCTGATAAGACTAAAACTGAATTATTAAAATAGCTACCCTAAGATCTAAAATAATTCAATTACTTCCTTCGGTCAACCTCATCTCCACGGCACGGTTTTTACTTGGTAGAGCACGCTTATCATTTTTCAAATAATTTTCTTTGCGGCACGAATGTTATGGTCAGGCAATTTTTTTTAAAATCTCCGTTTTAAAATAAGCGGGGATTTTGAGGTGAAAATCAGCAGCGACAGTATCTGTCTAAAAAACTTAATGACAAAATAAGGAAAAATAGGAAACGTTTATAAATTGAACATATTTCGCTTTAATTTAAGCTTCATCAGATTTTGTTTTGGAAATGAGTTATATATCCTGTATATTTGAGTACTGTACTCAATGGTCAGTGTTTATGCATTGTGCTATTAGTGTGCGTGTAAGTGTGTGTGTGTGTGTGTGTGTGTGTGTGTGTGTGTGTGTGTGTGTGTGTGTGTGTGTGATTGTTTTTCTTTCTGGATTCCACTGAGGCAATTTTGTGTTTCTCTGATAGTCTCTTGAATATGATAGTGGGAGGAAAATGAGAATGGTGTACCTGTATTTGCACGTATCACATTTCTAGCTGGTCTTGCAGGAATTGGTGGTGTCGGTATGTGTGTTGACTCTTGGTTAGAGGTGCGTTAGTAATGTTGGGGTGAATTCTATATTGTGTATCAGAAGATGTGTACGCTGGTGTGTACGTGTGTTCCCATAAATCTATTAAAGACATTATTAATATAGTCATTGTAAGTAGGCTCAAAAAAATAAAACGGAGGTCTATAATATCTTCACAGCAATCTACTCACGTTGTGTACATTTTTAGGATTGTAAAATCTGTAATAAAGTACATATATATTTCCGTTTCAGTACAGCTATCTAAAACCGGTGATTTTTTATCGTTATAATAACGGATATCAGTCGGACAGCAAGGCCAACTTTGTACGGACTTTAATTTGTCTACGAATCGCGATTTGTCTGCCTCACTTATCTGTCGTGAAACTCAGATGCCTTAAACCATTTGTGTACAAGTCTTTCATTATTTGACGCAAGAAGTTACAATCAATTATCTTTATATTGGAGTCTCATTATACTATCGATCTATCTATCTATCTATCTATCTATCTATCTATCTATCTATCTATCTCTGATTATATTTATCTAGCTATCTATCTATTTCGGTCTGATAATATCTATATATCTATCTATTTCGATCTGAATCTATATATCTATCTATCTATCTATGATAATATCTAATTATCTTTGATTATATTTATCTATCTATTTAGATATGATAATATCTATCTATCTATCTATCTATCTATCTATCTATCTATCTATCTCGGTCTGTTAATATCTATCTATTTGTCTCGGTCTGATGCTAACTATATATCTATCTATTCATCTCCCATTATTTAACGCAATAATTTACAATCAATTAACTATATATTGTAGTATGATTATACAATCTATCTATCTATCTATCTATCTATCTATCTATCTATCTATCTATCTATCTCGGTCTGAATCTATCATCTTTATCTATTTATCTATTGATTTATATATATAATATATATATATCTATCTATCTATATAATATCTATTTTAATCATTTTCTTCTAAGCAAGGCCATAAATTATTTTATCATTATCTATCTATCTACCTAAGACAATTTCATGATCATGAGGGTCCCTTTTGTGTAATTGTTAATTTACCTGTCGGTCTGGATGTTAACTAAATATAAAATAAATTATATTTATTTATCTAAAATTGACAAAAGTAATTTAAAATTATTTAACACAAAATGTGTTTTACTATCAAACTTTTTTAATGTCTCTTTCTTTTTCAAATACGCAATTAATTTCAAACACACTTGGGTATATTAGTATAACTTCCGGTTTATTAAAATTTAAATTTATGTATCAGATATACTTAATAACAAGGTACATTGCAAATTAAAAAGATCTGTCTAAGGTCTCGGTTTAATAAAATTCTATCTATTTTTTCGTACGGCAAAATGTTTATTTTGGAACCAATGATATTCTAAAATCTTTGAGATTGTATCAAGAAGATCTATCTATCTAGTCTATCTATTAAGACAGCACTTATGATTAAAAGCAGATATTTCAACAGTGAAATGATGAGACCTACTTGCCAATTAGTATCTATACTAATCTCGTGTATCTCTTTATATCTCTCTCTCTCTATCTATCTATCTATCTATCTTGTTCTGATCATGACTATTTATCTGTCTCGGTCTGATGTTAACTATATATCTATATATTTATCTGACATTATTTAACGCAAGAATTAACTATCAAACATCTTTATAATGTACTGATTATACAATCTATCTATCTATCTATCTCGGTTTAATAATATTTATTTATGTATCTATCTACCTATCTATCTGTCTGTCTCGGTTTAATAATATCTATCTATCTCTACTTGATTATTTTTATCTATCTATCTATCTATCTATCTATCTATCTATCTATCTATCTATCTATCTCTATTTGATTATATCTATCTATCTATCTATCTGTCTCGGTTTAATAATATCTATCTATCTATCTATCTATCTATCTATCTCTGTTTAATAATATCTATCTATCTATCTGTCTCGGTTTAATAATATCTATCTATCTATCTATCTATCTATCTCTGTTTAATAATATCTATCTATCTATTTGTCTCGGTTTAATAATATCTATTTATCTATCTATCTATCTATCTCTACTTGATTCTATCTATCTATCTATCTATCTATCTATCTATCTATCTAATAATATCTATCTATCTATCTATCTATCTATCTATCTATCGCTATTTGATTATATCTATCTATCTATCTATCTATCTATCTATGTATCTATCTGTCTCGGTTTAATAATATCTATCTATCTATCTATCTCTACTTGATTCTATCTATCTATCTATCTATCTATCTATCTATCTATCTATCTGTCTGTCTCGGTTTAATAATATCTATCTATCTATCTATCTATCTATCTATCTATCTATCTATCTCTACTTGATTCTATCTATCTATCTATCTATCTATCTATCTATCTATCTATCTATCTATACTTGATTCTATCTATCTATCTATCTATCTATCTATCTATCTATCTATCTGTTTAATAATATCTATCTATCTATCTATCTATCTATCTATCTATCTATCTATCTATCTATCTGTTTAATAATATCTATCTATCTATCTATCTATCTATCTATCTATCTATACTTGATTCTATCTATCTATCTATCTATCTATCTATCTATCTGTTTAATAATATCTATCTATCTATCTATCTGTCTCGGTTTAATAATCTATCTATCTATCTATCTATCTATCTATCTATCTATCTATCTATCTATCTATCTTAGTATGCCTGTTAATGTCTATCTACGGCTTCACCTAACTCATTATTTCTCTTCGTGAAAGTCTCTTCTGCTATCTCTCGGAAGCTTTACATATTAATCCGATGTCTGTATTCATTGCGTGCTATGTAGATTAATTTACCAATCATGGGGCTTCTCTTGCCATTTCCACGTCAGCTTGTGTCGCTCAGTGCATCTCAAGTGTAAGAAACATTTAGCTTATGTGCGAACGTCATTTCCGTTCCCAAGTCAAACTCCTTCTCTTTCAGTAATGCAACTCTTGTTTGAAATACCAATGTTTACCTTTGTCACATTTTAATATCATATTCCTTGATTTCCTATCCTCATTATTGTTGTTTTCATTCAAATATTTCGGTCAGTGTATTCTACAGACTTCCTAATATCGTTTAAAATTAAGATATCCACGGTCATTATTTTATAGCTTTTTATTGTTGACCCGATACAAGGCTCAAGAGCCAATCAATGTCGGCGGTTGGAATGTCGAACTGAACCCTTTATTTCTGTCTACTGTTCTAGTTCCACGTGCTATGTCTAATGGATGTCAGTTATCAGTTATCTCCTGTTAATTCCCCTCTCCAAGTTCTCCACCGCCTTAACCAGGTATCAAACTCACACTCTTTGAGTCCTCTCACTGGATCTAACTAACGTCTTTATCCACTGTGTCATGCGTCCTTGAGCATACATCGGCCGAAACGTTGTAATAAATATGGCGACAAAGATGAGGACAATAGTCCGAATAATGTAAATAGTGTACATAATATCTCATCTCAAAAATATAGACAGATACTGAAAGGCCGAAACGTTGTAATAAATATGGCGACAAAGATGAGAACAATAGTTCGAATAATGTAAATAGTGTACATAATATCTCATCTCAAAAATATAGACAGATACTGAAAGGCCGAAACGTTGTAATAAATATGGCGTCAAAGATGAAGACAATAGTCCGAATAATGTAAATAGTGTACATAATACCTCATCTCAGAAATATAGACAATTAGTTAAATGTAACCGCCACTTCCATCCAACATTTTCCTTTCTCGCACTTCCCGCCTTTCCGTTAACTTGCTTCCCTGATAACTACAATAGTCAAAAAATTAAATGCAACGTCAATTGCCCTGTTCTGTTTTCTTGAATTACATTTCATATTTTGTCCTTTCATCAATTTTCCCCATACTCTGTTGCCTCTTTTATTTTCCCTCACTGTAAGCGCCTTCCTACTAGTGGCATACTCGTCTTTCGTGTGATAGAATAATTAAAAGAAAATTAGCAACAGATCGTATATATAAATTCCATTTGAAGTCTGGGGTGAATTTGTGTTCGAATAGGCGTTCGAGACAAGAAGCATCCTTATGATAGTTCAGGATCTGCTAGATGATGGAGGAACGTCTGATTTTTAGACGTGTATCTGGAAACCGTTTTATCATCCTGTGGCGGACATGAGACAGAACCTGGGACGAGCACAACTGGTCGTGACTTGGCTTGTCCCCGCCAAAAAAGAGCCCGTATTTGCTTAGCATGTAAAGCTACTGCAGTTGAAATGAGGGAGAAAAAAGTACTTACCACTCTGCCGTAATCCGTCCTCGGCCAGATAACGTAAAAGAATGAGGGGGGGGACTTGCATTGCGTTTTTATGCAATAAAGATGCAATGCATTATGGAACATGGACGCAATGAATTATGGGATCACATGAAGACGCAAGGGATTATGGGTATATGGACAACTATAAAAGCAACTACTTTTTTCCGAGTCGGGGAGTTCTTCGAGTGACGTTCATGGTTGGCGGTAAGAATAGGCAGTGTGATTTTGAGCTAGATTTTTAACGTAGCTACATTCTTTCTTATTCACATCCGCATAGATATTTACTAAGTATCGGCGTATGTACTTAGGTTGATCATTAGTATAGAGTAGAAACAGGAGATGACTAAGGAGAAGACCCTGAGAAACGCCGACATTGATCGTTAAAAAAAAATGGATTTTATAATTGATAATGTCTGGCTTGATTCTTTCCCGAGATTTCGTAGCTACTGAGTTTATACTATTTACATTATTCGGACTATTGTCCTCACCTTTGTCGCCATGTTTATCACAATGTTTCGGTCGTTGTACGCTCCGGCCTTCTTCAGGTGGTTGGAATGTCGAACTGAACCGTTTATTTCGCTCATAGGGGTAGACTTCTCTAGTTCCACGTGCCATGTCTAATGGATGTCAGTTATCAGTTATCTCTTGCTTAATTCCCTCTCCAAGTTCTCCACCGCCTTAACCAGGTATTGAACTCAGACGATTTGGGTCGTGTCACTGGTACAGTGGACAAAGGCGTTAGCTAGATCCAGCGTATAACGGTCGAAACGGTTGTAATAAACATGGCGACAAAGATGAGGACAATAGTCCGAATAATGTAAATAGTGTACATAATACTTCATCTCAGAAATATAGACAGATACTGAAAGGCCGAAACGTTGTAATAAATATGGTGACAAAGATGAGGACAATAGTCTGAATAATGTAAATAGTGTACATAATACCTCATCTCAGAAATCAAGACAGCTACTGAGTGTATGTAGCAGCCACTGATGTCACACCTTGTCAAAGGACTTATATATATATATATATATATATATATATATATATATATATATATATATATATATAGGATGATGGGATGGTTCTCGTGAATTATATGTCTTCAAAAACAGATAATATGCGTTGCTGGTCATTTTGCTTTAAAATGCATTTTTGGACATTTTACCAAAAATACGTAATGTTGGTCAATTTTTTAATAGAAAATGAATATATATATGTGTGTGTGTGTGAAAATATTCGTTCTATGAAAATTTATCGGACATTCGGGCCGGTAAATGTTATTTAATACTGTTTATTCTAAACAGAGCATTTACTTAATTACTTGTATCTATAAAAAGGAACGTTAAACATAAAAATGTCTTTAATAAATAAATTGTCGGACTTTGTCCATTTCTTAATATATATATATATATATATATATTTGCTGGGATTTTTCATAAGAAAATATATTTTTATAATTTTATTGTGATTTATTTGGGGTTTCACAATTTTCTCAGAACCGAGACCCTAACAGGTGCTACCACCACGGGTAAGTTTTCACCTAGAAACAACAGCAATTAATAGATGGTTCCAGACTCCTCAAAACCGTTCTTCCGATCAGTGGTCTTATCACCGAATGTAGATTATACTCCTGTGAGTAATGGAGGTGAAGACATCAGCTGTGGATCTGGTAAGGCGAAATCTATTCTAGTTATCGCTCAGGAAGTTGCTCCTGTTGAGGTACTCAACAACCTTCCTGTTGATTATTGATTCGAAGAGGTTGCTGATGGCACTAAGGATGAGGTCTATGGTTCGATATTGCGACAGGCAAAAAAGCTGTTCCACATTCTTAAGAAATCAGAAATTCTTTTAACGTCTCAAAAACGAAACAGCTCTCTTTTAATCATCTGAGAAAACCATTTTTCCCTTCCTTCTGCATGTTTGTTGCTAACCTCCTGGACAGTAACTTATTGCGTCTTTTTGGACTCATATTTTTAGCTGACGAAGTGGAAAAATAATATCGAATCACTTGCTAAGTTGGTTCACTATGTCGTGCTAGACAATCTTACTCACCAGAATTTACCTTACATATTTAACGCTATCATTCTATATAGAAAGAAAGATACTATACGTTCTATCTATCTATCTATCTATCTATCTATCTATCTATCCAGATAGATATAATACGTTCTATCTATCGATCTATTTTTTTAGATAGATCAATATAATGCATTCTATCTATCTATCTATCTATCTATCTATCTATCTATCTATCTATCTATCTATCTATCTATCTATAATACGTTTTATCTATCTAGATATATTTTATATCTATCTATCTATCTAGATAGATACATATAATACGTTCTATCTATCGATTATTTTTCTAGATAGAGCGATATATTACAATCTATCTATCTATCTATCTAGATAGATAGATATAATAATTTCTATTTATCGAGCTGTCAATCTAGATAGATAGATAGATAACTAATATTAAGATGAGAAAATACTTCAAAACGTGGTCGATCATGGCTCTCCCCAACTTCTTATCTTTCATAACTCTTAGTAAATCTTTGTGACGTGCCCTTCCACAGCCTTCTCTCTCTCCTCGCTGCTTCGTTCGGGTGTTGCCGCTCCAAACGTGACGTCCGCCTGTTTGCGTCAGTCGTGTTGTCCCGTCCTGTGACGATCAACTGGCTTGGTATTGGTCGTGGCACCCAAATGTGACGTTCTAACCTTTTGGTGATTCGGATAGGAATCTGGTTAGATTCGATATCAGCCTCGTCGTTCGCAACTCGCTTCCAACGTCTGGTTACCAAAGTAACTGCGTTGATCTCCAGTCCGCCTACCCACGTTGTGAATTGATCTTAGGCAGACGAAATCAATCAGTCGTTGGGGCCGTAATGCAAATTGAGTTCAAACCAGGGTGATATCACACAAATATGCATAAAATAAAATAAAATGATAACTCAAAAGTTCAAGATATCAAAAAAAGGATAACAATACTTTATATCTGGTTGCTGGATACATAGGACTGCGTCTATCTCCCGACCCTCTATATGGATTGTGACACGTTCTTTTTGTTAGGTGAGTTTTAACATCTTAAGTTGTCTGTTCTTTAAGAAATTGGTTCTTGGTGTGTCTTCAGGCGATAGTCGAAAAACTTATTTTGGTGGTCGCGCTTCAAAATAAATTGTTCTTGGATTGAAGATGAGTTCGGAAGTTGCGCGAATCTTAGTCAGCTGATGCGAGGCCTGCTTCAACTGAGCACTCTGGACTGAACTCTTCTGAACTGAGCTGGGAAAACTCTGATTTTCGCTCGCTGCGACTTTGCTTATATGGACGCCGACCAAAACCGGGGTGGGTTTCTCGGGGTTGGAGGTTTCCTCGATAATTCTAAATCCATATCCACTTCTTTTATTTTTGGTTAGGAATTTTCCACTCGTTTCCATTTTTGGAAGTCTTCTATTACTCCCACCTTCTCTTATTCTCATATGGATATCTCACCATATTTCAGAGGGGCGTCAACGGTTCCCGCCACTTCTTCGTAGCAACTTCTCATACCTATCCTCTAAATGGGCGGCGGCGGCTTCCCTCCTTGCGTCACGTGATCACCTCCGCCTGGCCCCCGTTATCATTCCGCCAATAGCATCCAGCCAGGTGTGTGTGATCCGGCTGGCTTTGTTTTAGGAAGAAAAAAATATCTTGCTCAAAAAAAATTATCTTTTCCTTTTCTTTCCTTAATCGCAGCTCTCACCCCCCAATGTCACCTGGGATCTATCAATGCCAATTATCAAGTGAGGTAGTCGTTTAACGAAACACAGTCGACCGTCGTCTCGAAAAAACAGTTCCATTGTCCTAGCCGTATTTGCATTCTTGATGCCAATTTCTGATAACATAGTTTTGTTATCACAACCGAATTCTAACACCCATAGATGTCTTGTCAAAACGGCCAAGACGTTACCCAGGGTTGGCTTCGTGTGCGGTTAGCAGACGACCTATTAAATCCTTTCCCGACAATATTGTTTGCCCCCTCTGACACAGTTAATTTTTCTTATCTATCCAAAGCTCTATATTCACCTGTTCTTTGTCAGCCAGTTCTACGACACTGGTGGTCAGAATTTTCACCATCTTTTCCATTATCAAAATAACATTGTCGAATTGTCTCGGAGTTTTTAGCTAGCCGGCCTGTAGTTTGTTAATTAGATGTTCGCCAGCATTAAGTGGCTGTTATCTATCCCCGATAACACAAATCCGCCACCAGAACAGTCGATTTTTCTTATTCATTTAGAATTTTTCTGCAATGGTAATGAAACCATTTTCTACTTATCAAAATGACATTGTCAATGTCCCCGGTCGTGGGTGGCTTCTTTTATCATCTAAGCTTAAGTCTCACCTCTCTTTCCCTTTCTTTCCTTTCTCTTTTTCCTTTCTTTTCTTTTTGTGCTGGTAAATGGTGTCACATCTTTTACTATCTCTCAAACTGCCTGTTCTTTCATTCATTTACACAAACTCTCTACGTTTGTTATTTGGGGCTTTCTTCTCTTACTTTAAACATTCTGATTGACAAATTTTCTAAAGCCCTCTTTTCTCATCACCATGTTTCCTAGAAATTCCAGCTATCTTTTTCTGCATTTATCCATAATTTTACATTTGTTTAGTTTCCTTAAAGCTTTCTCGTTGCTTAGATGCTTAATCATTTCACACCAAACAAGGCAGCAAAGCCGGAAGGAGTTACTGAATGTTGGAGAATATAAGAGGGATAAATAAACATTATTCAGCAGAAAGAACAATAAAAAATGCATTTAAAGCAAGAAACCTTAAGAGAGTTTGGCAGAATATTGTTAGACGCACCTCCCTCTTGTCATTCATGGGTGATGGATCGGCCGCTTATAATGGGTTAGCTGCGCTTGGGTTTCAGCATTTAGCTGTCAACCATAATCAGAATTTCTTGACCCAAAGACAGGGGCCTGTGCTAATCATGTAACAGTATATTGGGCAAGAATCCAGAAAGGCTAAAAAGGGATTGATATTTCAAAAGTTGATATGAAATGGTAACACTTGGATGAGGCACTTTAGAGATCTTTTTTAAGATCAGGGTTAATAATGTTTTGGAGAATATAGACACTTATTTTGAACATATATCATTGCAATACACATTTTAAATATATAACCATACTTGGTTTTAAATTAATACTATCAAATGAATCGACTCAAATTAAAATTTATAGGTGCGATGCGTCTAACAATATTCTACCATTTTTTTTCAACCTAATGTTTCATTTAGAAATTAATACTTAATTAGGAATTATGCATAAAGTATCATAAAGTTATGCATTTTCTTCCTTTTACACAGTGTTCTTCTAAAAGAGTAAACATATATAAATGATATACAAAGGAAATACACAGAGCATCAAATTTACCAAATTTCAAAACGAAGAAAAGTAATTTCTGTTTCGAAGAACTAATTGTAATAACGATTATATTATCCTAATCATACGTTTTAAGAACTAATATAGCTTAGTATTTACAAAGCAATGGCAAAGTACAAAGTAGATTAAAATGTTGTTCTCTGCCTTCACCACATAATATATTATATATTATATAATATATATATATATTATAATTATAATATATAAGTATAATATATAATTATATATAATATATATATATATATAATTATTAATTATATTTTATTATTATTATTATTATTATTAATATTTTTTAATTATTATTATTAATTATACATAAATATAATATATAATTATATATATTATAATTATATATATATTATATATATTATAATATATAATATTATATATTGTAATGACGATTATATTATCCTAACTATTAATCATACGTTTTAAGAACAAATGTAGCTTAGTATTTACAAAGCAATGGCAAAGTACAAAGTAGATGAAAATGTTGTTCTCTACCTTGGCCACACAATATATTATTATTATATATATTATAATTATAATAAATAATTATATATATATATATATATATATATATAATACATATAATTATGAATTATATTTAATTATTATTAATTATTATTATTAATATTATAAATTATTATTATAAATAATATATAATTATATATATATTATATATATTATAATATATAATATTATATATTGTAATGACGATTATATTATCCTAGCTATTAATCATGAGATTTAAGAACTAATATAGCTTAGTATTTACAAAACAATGGCAAAGTACAGTGTAGATTAAAATGTTGTTCCCTACCTTGACCACATAATATTGCATAACAGAAAACGAACAGAGGAAAACATTTTGTAACTCGCTTTGTTCTATTTTACCTCACCTTTAAAACAATGGATTATTACCTTTTTTGATTCCAGCAAAATACTTGGTTGGTTGTGAGAAGGACTTTTTTTTAAATGAAAACCCGTTTCAAGATTTCTCTGAACACTTTTTTCACATGAAAATCTGCGGAATTTTACTAAATTAATTGAAACGCTCGTGTATGGAACACCAAATGGAACATTATATCATCCTTACTACTAATCATACGTTTTGAGACCAATAACTTAGATAATTTATGATAGTATTTGTAAGGCAATAGCAAAGTACACAGTGGATTAAGATGTTGTTCTCTTTCATGACCCCACAATATCGCGTGAACTGAAAGCACAGGAAAACTTTTTAGAACTCGTTTTCTTCTACTTCACTTCATCTTGAACCAATTGTTTATTACCTTTTTCTATTTCTGCAAAATGTTTTGGTTGGTTGAGGGGGGGGGTCTTTCTAAATGAAAACCCGATTCAAGATCTAGTAAAGGACGTTTAACATTAAAACCAAAATACTTCAAGGACTATATGTCAGGAAAAAAATATAATCATCGAATCTGGACGGAGGGAGGTGTATCATCAGGAATCACTGACGTGTTACACCCCCTGTTTTTCTTGTTACTGTTGTGAGTCCCCGATAGAGGGAGTGTCGCTCGGGGCAGTTGGGAATAAAATGAGTGAAATAGCTACTACGGTTTTCGTGTTGCTCTTTCTCGATCGTGTATGAAACACCCGGAATGGCATCCGTTCTCTCGACGCGATGAGAAATTATCATGTTCATAACTCCTAAACGGTAATAGTACGCAAACCATTAACGTCATTTTCAAAATAATCAGGCAATTTCACACCATAATGGAACATTATATCATACTAACTACTAATCATACGTTTTTGAGAACGCTAACATAGATAACAGCATGAACAGAAAACGAACACCAGAAAACAATTTGGAACTCGCTTTGTTTTACTTCACCTCACCTTGAACCAAACGATTATCACCTTTTTCGATCGCTGGAAAATGCTTTGGTTCGTTGAGAGGGGAGGGGGTAACTTTCTCTAACAACATTACGCCAAGAGTTCCACAAGCGGGAATTGCGACAGAAGAAGCCATTAGCATAGCACTTATGGTTACATGTTACCCTTTTAACAGTAAAATGATGAGACCTTGCCGCCAATCAAGTACTGCGCTTAAATTCATAGATCTAGCTACAATAGACTAAAAACTCATCAGAACAATTACCATAAAAAAGTATTTATAGAAAGTCACATGTAAGCTATATTATGCTGGTGGGAACATGACTGAAGCCAGGATGCCATGTCAGGACCAACAACAATGCAGATTTTTCTATAGATTTTATCAAGAATCTGTAAATATGTAACTAGAGCACCAGGCCATATGTATCAGCAATATTCGAAAGAAGGGCGAATAATGTATACAAAACAAGAAAAGAAAAGAAAATAGAATCATATATAGTGTCAATTGATCAGGAGAAAATATTACGATTAGAGTTCGATTTGTTTGCCATTTCGATTTTGGGCTCACGAAATTCGTCCGGTGGTGCAGCAGATAAAAAAGAGACTTTATGTAATATGAACGGAACGGGTGTTCGAGTCTCGTGTTAAACGTGGGTCGTATTTAATTGGTTGCTCAGAGTAAAGCCCACAAAACTTATAACCTCACTTTTTTTCCGTAAAAATAGGTTGTATTTTGCTTTTAAATCTTGTTCAAGATGGGAATGCCACAAATAGGAAGGGGTTTACAGGGAGTGAAAGTGAAAGAGGAGACAGCGAATAAGGAAAATTGAGGAAAGGACACAATATGAAGTAGATTCAAGAAGACAGAAGATGGTGATTGACGTTGCATTTAAAGTTTTGACAATTGTAATTATCAGGTTTGGTTTGGGTTGGTTTGGTGCTATTTTTACGTCATATCAACCTCAATCGGTTATTTAATGCTTTATTTTTATTGCTGTTACTTTTTTTCAAAAATGCATTGCTGGTAATATTTTTTTCTTCAAAAATCTATTGCTGGTAATAATTTTTCCTCAAAATTTTATTGCTGCTATTAAAACCTATTTTTACACTTCCATTGTATTTTGACTCCAGTTTGGGGGTTAAATATTTGCCCATAGTTGGGACCATAACAGGTGCTATCATCCCTAGAACAGCAGCAATTGAGAGGTGGTTCCATGCTCTTCAAAACCTCCTGATCAGATACCTTTCTGTCGGACATAGTTTATCGTCTTACACAGGACGCGGTTGTAGTTTATCGTCATACCCAGAACGGGGAACGAGTGCTCACGTCTTGTGTAGAGTTTATTACTTATATTCTACAAGTAAAATATTAACCTCAGTTCAGTTGAAGCACAATTTTCTTTAGTTATATAGAAATATAACAGATTGACTATTAATTTTTTTGTGGTGAAAATGGTGATGTTTAGTCGTCCTCGGCGACCGAAACAAGAGAAAATAGAAATATATATATTTTTTTAAATTCTCATGTTTGTGCCGAAAGAAATAATTCTTTAAATCGTGATCTACGAACGACTTGTCTCTGGTATCTTTGGAATGAACATAAAATATAACAATTGTTTCCGATTTCGTCTTTCGAATGAATGAAAATCGCGATCGCCTAAGAATTTGCCTCGTTTTCATTTACACTAGTTATAAATAAATTGTCTCAATTTGACCTTAGAAACCACGATGTAGAAAAGACATTGTGAATATATATATATATATATATATATATATATATATATATATAGATAGATAGATAGATAGATAGCGAGAAATATTTATTTACGTATATATGTTTTGAACAATAAAAATATTAAAAAGTTGAAATCTTCAGACACACTGCGTTATATATCAATATTATTATTATTATTATTATTATTATTATTATATTAATATTCTTTCGTTTATTATTTCAATTAGATTCATATATTTTTATATATATATATATATATATATATACTATCTGTTTCGTTATTACAATAAAAGTTGTTTCAGTCGTTAGACGTATTTGAGTTGCTAACATTGTTTTTTTTTAAACAGCGAAAGAAATAATATATTTTGTGCATCTATATGGAAAATATTAATACAAGCAAGTTTTGTTAGATTAAACAGAAAAGTGTTGTCTGTCATATTTTTACAATTTTTTTTATTTCTCTTATTTTGAAGGTGTAAACGATCTCTACGTACATATACATACATACATAAATGCATGCATACATATATATATATATATATATATATATATATATATATATATATATATATATATTCAAATTTCCTGTCGTATTCGACGTATAAGGATCAAGCAGCTCAGTTCCTAGGAACCGACAGCCCAGACACCTTCACATATATTTTGATTAGAGAGGTGAAAGCTTTGTGCAGAACCAAGCATACTTTTTCAAGGGGCCGAATACAGAGACCTGGTGCACTACGTGCGACATGGTCACCAAACGACCCTCCGCAGGTTTTGAAATCAGAGTTTCCTTCTCCTAGACAGTTGTCTGTCCTGCTATTTACTCATAGCTGGAGGGAGAAGAAGATGATTCATACCTTTCCCAAGGGTATTAGCACGTAAGTGAATGTAATGGATTCGACTGGAATTCGAACTCGGCTCTCCGATTCCTCAATCCAACCATGCCTCCGTGAAATGGATTAAGTCCAACAATTATTGAATATATTTTCTGTTTATACGTTATTTTTATAAATACAATTTATTTGATTAAATGGTCTGTTTTTAATTAAACAGCATTAATTCATTTATCGGTCTGAGGGTTCGAGACATTTCGTAGAAAATATGCGTTTTTCGACAGGAATTGAACCTGTATTCCTGTACAGAAACCATCATTTGATCTGATATGCTATTTCAAGTCCAAATTACTGTTGATAAACATAAAATCTTCGACGATTTTTCTTCATCGATCATTTCGGCTCACGAAACGTATCTTAACGTAAACAATGACAACATATAATGAAAAAGATTAAGTCCGACAATTATTTAATATAATTTATGTTTATACATTATTTTTATAGATAAAATTTATTTCAGTAAATGCTCTCTTTTTAATTAAACAGTATTAATTACATTTCTGCCCAGTAAATGTACAGCTTAGTTTTTTAGAATGGAATTGCAAACTGACATCACATTACAAGCCTTTCCCTTCAGTTGTGGCAATTTGTAACAATTTTAATGTTTCCCATAATTTAATTTTCAAAGCTGAAGTTACCAAAAAAAAAAAAAAAAAAAGCAACCGTATGCAATTTGACTGAATAAAACTGATACCTCCTTTTTGTGCAGTTAGTTTCTTTTTTTCTAGATATTTAAAAAAATAAAAATTATCTTTTTTATTATACATAATTGTTACTTCCTCACCTTTATTTCAAACTGTATAAGTAAATATGCATTCATCTATTTCTTTTTTATTTACTGACAAGTCATGTGACAGTACTTACCAGTTAAACCGGTGACACACACAATGACACACACATAGGCTCTTTATATATCAAATCGTTGGCAAAAATCCGACAAAATTGTTTATAAAAAAGTTCTAGTTAATCATAAATTGGATAACTATATGCTGTGTTATGTAAATTTAGATTTACTCAATAATGGTGTTATAATGTATCGGGGATGCTTATTGTATTTCACACTTATAATAGCTGGAATATAATATCCAGGCGCTTGTTTATTTACGCGGCTTGATATAACAATGTGTATCGAAAACAAATACTGAATTTCCTATTAAAAATGCCCTAACTCCAGGAACTCCGTGTCAAATTTTAATGAATTTGGCACTGCATTTGGCAAGCATTCAAGATACAATATACTACTAAATTGGTTAGCGTATTATGTATCGCTTTAGCTGTATCTCGGAAACACACATACATGCCAACAAGATTAGAGTTTTAGTATCATATATATATATATATATATATATATATATATATATATATATATATATATATATATATATATTATAAATGGATTAAGTCCGTCAGTCATTTAATATATTTTCAGTTTATACTTTATCTTAATAGATACAATTTATTTAAGCAAATGCTATCTTATTTTTCATTAAAAAAATATTAATTACATTTACAGGCCTGAATACTCGAGAAATTTCGTAGAAAATTCAGACCGGTAAAATTAATTAATATTCTTTAATTAAAAAAATAAAGCAAAAAAAAAAAAACACACATACATTTATAAATTCTATCTATAAAATAACGCATAAACAGAAAATATATTAAATAATTGTCGGACTGAATCCATTTCATTATATATTGTCATTTTTTTACATTAAGGAACGTTTTGTGAGCAGATATGATCGATCCAGAAAACTCGTCGAAGATTTGTTGTTCAAAAACATTAATTTGGACTGAGTAAACAGACGCTTCTCGAAATCTAAGTGGTATGGTACATCAGATCAAATGACGGTTCAGTGTAGGATTCCTGTTGGAGTATGCACATTTTCTACGAAATTTCTCGAACATTCATGTCGGTATATGTAATTAATACTATTTACTACCCCCCACCACCAAAAAAATCAAAAACAAAAACAAACTGAACATTTACTAAAATAAAGTGTTTCTATTAAAAAAACGTGTACACAGAAAATATATTAAATATACAAAATGCACTCGCCCAACCAGACACACACACACACACACACACACACACACATACACACACACACACACACACACACACATATATATATATAAATGCAGGTTGCGATGGATAACTTGTGGCTAAATTACGCAGAAATCAAAATAATACTGGTATCTCACACACACATATTTATCTATCTATCTATCTATCTATCTATCTATCTATCTATCTATCTATATATATATATATATATTTGGTTGGATAGATGTGAGTTTGTGACCCTGGGTTTCACGCTTTAGCGATCGTCAGACAAACCCAGGGTCACAAACTCACATCTATCCAAACAAATATGTTAGCTCTATCTCTGATATTGAGCGCTTTCTAATAAGTACCCGCATATAATATATAAATAATTATACATATATATATTTATTTATATTTATATACACTTTTCACACACACAAATATATATATATATATATATATATATATATATATATATATATACAAAATTACGGAAAAATATCTTGAAATACTAGAGTAAATTTATTCAATAAAATCGTGATTGGATTCAACCACAGACTCTAAACGACTTCAGAATCTCCCGCATCATTTTTGGACAGTCTTCTTGCTTAACTTGGTGATTGCTGCCATAATCCTTGCCTTCCGTTCATCTTTCGTGTTACAAAAAGATTTGTTGGTCTCCCCTTCAACTGCACTCCACACATCATAATCAAGGGGTTTCTACTCTGGGGAGTTAGATGGCTAGATGTAAGCGGTGATGTGGCCGCAGAAATTGTGTGACAGCTCTGACTGGGTTCTCTTGCTTTTGTGGAATGTTGCAGAGACTTGTTACGAGATATAGGGTCTTCCAGCAGCCACCATCTTTTCACTGCCTGTGGGAAGATGAATGGGGCATAACGTTAGCATTGTACATTCTTGGAGAATACAGTATCCTTTTCACTGTTCTCAGATTGAGACTCAAACAATCTAAAATGTTCTTATTGGAGCAGGGATGCCAAGCAGTAAGGCTTGTCGATTCCAAATTTCTGTCAGAATTAATTGCGTCATGGTGCTCTTTTTTTTTCAAAGACCGTGCCTAACTGACCCTTCTATACTGTGCAGTCAACAAAATCAAAGGAAACAACGCGCATGCGCAAAATTAAAAATATAAAATGGCTACAATTTACCCATGGTACCCTGTCTATATATACAGACATTTTCGTCGTCTTCGTTATTAGAACCACACTCGTTGTCTCAGTAATTAGAACCAAACAGCCATCCTGGATTATTTTAAGTCGAAATATAATTTACACACACACACACACACACACACACACACACACACACACACACACACACACACACACATGCGCGGAAGCGCGCGCGCGCGCACACACACAGATATATATATATATATTGTCATCCACAGACAGACTGTTTGCTGTATCACAGTTCATCAGTGTGTCTAGACGTCCGGTTGCCTATAGCTAGGATCGAAATTGGCGTCAGTCGGGGATTCTACCACTAAGCCGTTGGCGCACGGCAGGGATGAAGGTGAATTTAATCGTATTTATTTTTAGATAAACACACATTAACTAAATCGAACTCGATTCGATTTACCGAAGAGTCTTGCATTATTCGCCGTAATAATCACTGTTTATAAAACCACACTTACTCCCCAGAGAACTCAACCGAAATAAATTTTTCAGGAGCATATATATATATATATATATATATATATATATATTTCGAGTAATACTCCTTCCCAGAGGAGAACATGACTAAGGACTGTGTTTACGTCATCCCGTGCAGCTGTGGTAAGAAATATAAAGGAGAAACACGCCGCGCCCTTGAGGCAAGACTTCAAGAACATCGTAGAGCGGTAACACGAGGGGGAAATGAGAAAATCAGGCGTAGCTGATCAGATATAGAGGGAAAGTTCGATTAAGTTGAAATAATAGACAGAGAACATGACTGGAAAATAAGAAAACTTAAGGAATCAACACATATTCTAGCCCACAAAAATCTCCTGAGCCGGCCAAGCATAGAAATAGTCATACAATATGGGAACCAGTAATAAGGAGCGCTGGAGAAAACAATGAGTAACAAAAACAAAAATTGCAATATGAACTCTGGTAAAAAATGCGATAATACCAGAAAAATTGCAATATGAGCACTAGTAAAAAAATTGGTTGATCAGACATTAGGTTTATAAGTCTCAAAAATCCATACACAGATCACATCTCAAAGACGCATAGCCCAGTGGATAAAGGCGTTGGTTAGATCCAGTAACTAGACCCAAAGTGTTGTGCGTTCAATACCTGGCTTTCTTACAGCAGCGGTGAAAAAAAACTTGGAAAGTTGAGTTAAAGGGAAATAACTGAAAAATCCGGAAGAGATGGCATGTGAAACTAGAAGAATCTACACCGGTGGACGAAATAATGGACCCAGTTCGAAATTTCAATTACCTGAAGAAGGCCGCAGTGTACAACGTCCGATACGTTGTGAATATGGCAATGAAGATGAGGATAACAGTCTGAATGATGTAAATAATGTAAGTAAACATAATACTTCATCTCAGAGATATAGAGGCTGAAACGTTGTGAATATAGAAATGAAGATGAGGATAACAGTTTGAATAATGTAAATAATCTAAGTAATCATAATACCTCATCTCAGAGAGCCAGAAATAAATAGATATTATCGAGATAATATTTGCATAAGTGATGACCTTACTTTGTATTAGAATCTAGTGTCTAATCCGGCGGGCTTAAAGCCATTTGGACTCAGATCTTCTCAGCCGATCCAGGTTCTATTTGCCCTTTTAGGGAATCTACATAGACTCGTTCAGATCTTCTGAAAAGCCCATATATGCTCGATTTCGGTTTCGGACTCGACAGAAAGCGAAATCCTATGAAAAGATTTCATATTGCTAGTTTTTGGTTTGGTTTGTTTTATGGCTTATAAATCTCAATGGGTTATTTAATGCCGACAAAATTTTTATTGCTGGTAATATTTTTTCTTCAAAAATCTATTTCTGGTAATATTTTTCCTTCAAAAATGTATTGCTAGTAATATTTTTTTCAAAAATTATTAATAATATTAGTTAATTATTAGTAATATTTGTTTTCAAAAATGTATTGCTGGTAATATTTTTTTACAAAGCATTTCTGGTATTAAAACATATTTTTACACTTTCATAGTGTTTTGACCCTAGTCTGAGGGTTAACTATTTGCCCATAGCTAGGACCTCGACAGGTGCCACCACCCCGGGTCAGGATGGAACTGGGAACGCTAGCAATTAAGAGGTGGTTCCACACTCCTCAGAACCTCCTGATCAGAGGGGTTGGTGCGAGACGTAGTTTATCGGCCTACTTAGGACGCAGATGGGTTTCAGGTTAAATATTTGACCATAGCTGGAACCCTAACAGCTGCTAACACTCCGAATCTGGGTTGACCTGAGAACACCAACAATTAAGAGGCGGACCCACATTCCTCAGAAGCTCCTGATCAGAGGTGTGGCTGTTAGACGTAGTTTATCGTCTTACCTAGAACGCAGATGGATTTTGGGTTAACTATTTAACCATAGCTGGGACCCTAACAGGTGCTACCACCCCAAATTTAGGTGGACCTGGAAACACCAGCAATTAAAAGGTGGTCCCACACTCCTCAGAAGCTCCTGAACAGAGGCCTTGCTGTTAGACGTAGTTTATCGTCATACTCAAGACGCACCTTCGGCGAGCGGAGAAAAAGGCAAAATCCTACGAAAAGTGTTTATGTTGCAAGTGTTTAACATCAGCTGCATTTTGTTGAAGAGGAAAGAGAAGAGATAAGTAAAAATAAATGCACTTTCCGACACTTCACTTTTTAACGCCCTTGCCAATGAAGAAATGCTAAGGTCATTTTTTATTTGTTTTATTCAGATTTTATCTCGCCTGAAGCGGATTCATTCTCTCTTTTTCCTTTCCCTTCTGCCGTTATCGCATTCACGCAACTGCGCTAGTGGTTTTATGGTCCCCGAGAAAACAGCTGGCGATCTCTCCTTGCAAGCGAAAGATCACGTCACGAACTCTCAATCTTCCGTTAGACACACGTCATTATGAAATGTTATTTGCTGCTCGGCTTTTTTTTCTCTTTTTAGACACTATGTCAGGTTTTATTATGCTTGTCAGCGTTTTCACAATAAAAGAACCTACCAAGTATTTCGTTTACTGGTTGGTTAGATCCCCAGACGGAGACACTAGATTTTTCGACATCAAAGCAAGGGCACTCCAAGGTGATAACCTTGCACTTTTTTTTTTTACCGTTACCCTTGATTATGTATTGAGAACTTGTCTCGACAAAAATCATCATCTAGACTTTACTTTACCACCAAGTCATTCTGGGTAAGACGAATCACTACATCCGTCAGCGGAGACTTTTATCATGACGTACTGGAGAGCGTGTTTCCACCTCTTGGTTTCTGATGTTCCCGGCGTGGTGGCGCCTGTCGAGGTCCCAACTGTAAGCGGGTGGTTGGCTCTCCAAAAGGGGTCAGAGCACCGTGAAGGTGTAGGAGTGGGTTTTGATACCAGTAACGCTTTTTTTGGAAAATTTTTTTTTGCCAGTAATACATTTTTGTAAAAGAAAAATATTGCCATTTTGGAAGACGAAGAATATTACCAGCAATGCATTTTTGAAAATAAAAATGCATAAATTTAAACGTGCTACTAGGTTGGCATCTCTGACCCATCTTTTCACTCTGAAAACGATTAAATGTAGCCGTCTCTTCTACTCTAATAGCTTCATGTCTCGCACTTCCCGTCCGTGGAATTCCCTTTCTCTTACTTGTTTCCCTGGTAGCTATAATCTCCAACTATTCAAATGCAATGTCAATCGACATGTCGCAATTAAAATGCCTTGATCTATTTGCCGTCCTTCTTTTCATCATTAACTCTTGCTCCCACACTCTGTTACCCCTTATGTGATAGTGGCCCTCCTGTCTTCCTTGGGGTGAAAAGATAAAAAAAAATATACATTTTTGAAAAAAATGTTTCCAGTAATACATTTTTGGAAAAAATATTACCAGTAACAAAAATCTTGTTGGCATTAAATAACCAATTGAAGTTGTTTTTTTTAAAGCATTCCACCCCAAGCAAGGCGGGAAGCCACTAGCATGCAAGGGGTTACAGAGAGTTGGAGCGAGAGTAAATAGGAGTGATAGAGGAAAAGATGAAGAGAAGGATAGGGGATAGATCAAGGCAACTGGAGACGACGATTGACACTACATTTGAATAGTTGGAGGTTATAACTATCAGGAAAACAGGAAGAGGGGAGGGAGTTCCACAGGCGGGAAGTGCGAGACATGAAGCTATTGGAGTAGAAGAGACGGCTATATTTAACACTTTCGACAGTGAAAGGGTGTGAGCGAGATGCCAGCCTAGTAGAACGCTTAAATTCATGAAGTCTGGGAACCAGCGAAAGCAACTCCTCGGAGCAGTTACCATGAAAGTATTTGTAAAAGAAGACAGAGGGATAGCCTTACCTGACACTGTGGCTTTGTCAAATACACTAAAGCAAATAGGTATATTGACAATTAAAGATATTAAAAGCATTATAATAAAAATTATAATATAATAAACAAAGAAATATATAAGAATTAATGGAAGGTTAAATGGAAAGCCACACTTGCCTTTCAAAAACAGATTCAAAGACAATCTGAAGTGATTCAACATATCTTTTCTTCCTGGGAAAACAAAGCGTCAGAGCGAAGGATCTGACACCTGACCTGCTTTGAGGTTTGAGCAAGGTCGACTTGAACATCGGGATCAACTGCGTGCAAAAGTAAGTTGGAAGCAGGCGGCTCCTCTCAATGATAGCCTTACCCGCCACTGTTGCTATGTCGCACGCTGTAAAGCAGGTCCTGCTGTCCACTCGCGAAAACATGTAGTAAATTCTTATATAGCAATAAAGTGTCACTGCCGACACTTGAGTTTGAACATAGATCACCAGTGAGCAAACACAGGCGATCCCATTATTGAATTAAGTAGAACACGTTGTAGAAGTCAAGTGACTTACCTGCTAAAATGGCTGCCTTCTTGTGTCTTCTTGAAAAAGCAAGCCAGCAAATTTTACCTCATTTACAGGAGAGTACCTAATGCAGCAGCTAGGTTGGTCCATTTTGCTAAAATAGACCTGCCCAACATATTTGCATGAGTGGTCTCTAGTCACTCATACATCTCTCCGTTAATGATTCAGGTCAGCTTTTACTTGGGACTACACCATTCTACTTGTGTGCCAGACCACTTGCAAGCTAACCAATATTTTACACACGTAACTATAGAGGAAATGCGTATAGGTAGGACATAGATGACGTCTAAACGATCGCTATTTCTAGTCTATCCTCTATTACTATTCGGATCCTATTTCTATTCTATCCTTTATTACTCTAAGGACCGCTATTCTCTACTCTATTCCTTATACTGTTTCTCACTATACTATTTGTCTGTATTGATCATTAGTTTCTCACCATACTATTTCTCTAATCGCATCACTATAAGGATTATTATTCGAGCGGGTATTATTGATCAAGTACTATTAGCGTGAGTAATATTCGAAGGCGTCTGGTACCAGTATTGTTCAACGGCGTTACTATAGTTGTATCTACGATTACAAAGTCTATACTACAACGAGCATTACGAAAGTGACAACGAGTATTCGTTGATATTACAAAATATGTGATTCTCAACCATTCTGTCGAGTTGGGTTAATCAGATATTCCATTATTGTAAAACTACGTTATAGTGCCCATAGAAGTTGAGAACCTCTTTATTGAATTGAGCCATCATTTGACGTCCACGATGACAGAGTCTACCATTGGATATTTGCAAAGTTTTCTGCATCATTTCTCGGAAGCTATACACGGAATAAACATTTTTAATTCTTTGAAGAAAGAGTTATAGTTTTGGCTATTATGCATCTCTGGCATACTTCAGGTGTCTGCCGATTCTGGTAAAATTCAAGGAATTTCAAACAGAACCTTCTATTTAATCTATAGACTACATTATACTTGTTCTACTATGCATGTTTAGAGATGTCTATATCTAGCACAACTGATTTTATTGCTTGATCTGCGTCTGGGTTCGTAGTACCCGGCCCAGGGAGTGAACTCACAAATACTATACTACCAACTTCATGAAGCAATACTGTAATCTATTGAGCCGTGGAACGATCTTTAAATAAGAACTTGGAATCTTGACATTAGGTTCAGCATAAATCGGGAGAATGTGATAGTCAAAAAAACTCTTCTGATAATCTTCGTAATTTTCTTTTTGTCGAGTGTAATGGAGAATTGTCGTGCAGAAAAAAATCATCTTTCTGAAAGCAATACTTTTCTTGACGTTAAAAAAAAATCAATAAATATTTGACCTGCACTCTTAACGCCATCTGTAACTTAGTATAAATTCACCATTTTAACACCTATAACGGAACAAACCTTACCACCTCTGTATTGCTGACGTCTTAAAATGTGATGCAAGACGCTAGTCAGCCGTTTTTGATGGTCTGGATCACTGGAAATATCACGAGATTTGTCACCGAAAAGTATGCTTGAAAAACCGGATTCATGAGCATGTTTCATTCAATTTCCAGTGCTACTATAGTATAGTATATACTATTCATTTTCTATTATGTTGGAAGTATGAAATATGTTAGGGTTAGGGATTAGGTTTAGGGTTAGGGGATTATGTTTAGGGTTAGGGGATTAGGGTTAGAGTTGAAAGCAATGAACAGTGAACTGGTTATGTATTAAAAATCATTAACAATTTTTTTTATGCAAAAAAGGTTTTAAAAATAATCGAATGGTGAATTAATGTTTGTAAACTGATTTGGTTTCATTTTAAAAAGCAGTAAACTGGTTTCCTGGGGATTTTCCAGCAATAATGAGTGCATCGTTATTTACGGTGGCTTGCAAATGCCTCCGAAGATATCAGACTAGAGTCGTACGGAATAAAGACTACTTGGTGGAAGCCGCTTCATCATATTCAGTAACATGGCTTTTTAAATCATGAATAGTGTTCGACACCCATACTTGCGAAGCTTATGCCATAACTAGAGCTAGATTTCGTAAATAAATAATAAGTAAAAGTTGTTAGCCCAACTAAGAAATGAATCCACTTGCAAAAACTAAAAACAAAAAAAAAACAAACAAACAAAAAATACTATTTTCTACTATAGTATGATATCTACTATTCATTTTATTCCCTTCTTGCATTTTGTGCATTTAAGTACATAAATCACATTTTGTGCATTTAAGTACATAAATCACATTTTTGGAATTGCATTTTAAGATTTTATTTATTATGAATGTCGTTTTGGAGTTTTCACAAGTGTAGGAGTTTCCTTCTAAAGTGTGTGTATGTGTACAAATGTGTTTACTAATTTCCCGTAGTGAGACAGTGTATGTATGGAGAGGGAATATACACATGCTGACAGAAACACACGACAATGGAAATAGATCTAAGAACAAACAGGGGTCATTAAAACATTAAAAGTCAAGATACCGATAACTAATTCATCATTTCTCTCGGACCAATCTTAATTGTTTTATGACCCTTCGCGTAGAACTCTTCACTGCCAGTTCAAGAAAGACATTCGGATTACTAACACAAAAAAGTGAATGTCTCATATCGAGAATATTTAACATCGAAAAACATAAAGGAGAAAAAAATTAATTATTTTTTAATAATATGTGAAAATCTCCACCATTTACCTGATGAAGGTCGTGAGAAAATAAAGCATACTATTTTTTTAAAATCTACATTACAACCAAAAACGTTTGCGGTATCTCTCTTCGTTTTAATATACACACTTCTCTCGTTGGAACTACTATAACCTCTTTATATATTTATATATATATATATATATATATATATATATATATATATATATATATATATATATATATATATATATATATGTATGAGAATAAAGTTCTCATGGATTTTATCAAGGCAAATGTAAGGATTTTATTTCGCTACAAGTAATTAAAAACGGAAGTAAAAATGTCGATAATTATTCACAATTTTTTTACATTAAGAACACTCATAAGTATACTTCCTATAAAGATGTTCGAGTTAATTAAATACAATCATAATTCGAAAACGACTTGGAGTTCGGACAATCTTTTGAATCTCTACATTCATGCTAGATATAGCAAATATTGAAAGGAAAAAAATATTTACAAAATTTCCATTGACTGACAATTTTTTTTTTTAAAGATTTATCAATCTTTTGTGGCTTATGTCAAGCTGAAACCTACTGCAGGTTGCAGAGGTTTGTTTACTGTACCTGATGTTCCCAATGCACACTGTCTGAATTTTCTTTCATAGCCTTTGCCGTGTTTTGCATATGACCGCAAGACATCGGAGGCTAAAATCAGGGTTTTGCTCCCACTAAATGAACTGCTTTCCTGGGCTGTCGAGCCCCCATCTAACATAAACATCTGTTTTTGAGGTGCCAGTTTTCCCCCTTCGCCCATTCTACGGCTTGGGGCTGGTCTTTGTTGTCAGAGGCTATTTGTGACGCATGCCCCGGAAGCATTTTATAGAACAGTAGTGGGCAACCTTTAGCTGAATATGTGGCAACTTAGGGTTTTAAAATCATTCAGTGTGCCAACAGCATACGTATTTTTATACAAGTCAAGGTAAATGTACATGTTCTACAATATATTTTATATAGTAATATATAATATAAATATACTTTAGTATATATAGAAATTGAAACAGTAAATATTCCTTGTGTTGTAGTAATTATTGATTTGGACTTCGTGATGTCATTATTTATTATGATACCTATTTTTCCTAGTTCATCAGATCACATCTCTGAGATGTGACCTGATTAACCAGGGAAATAAATTTGGGAAAATAAATTATAGTCATGGGACCTTAACGTTGTCTCTTTTTTTAATTTAACTAATTTACACACACACACACACACACACACACACACACACACACACACACATATATATATATATAGATATATATACGTTTGTGTGTGTGTGTGTATTAAGACATGTTAGACGTGTTCTGTATACTTATTTTCGATTGGATATTTTCATTTTCACGGATAAACTTTTTGGTGTCGTTATTGAAGGACGGGAGAAAATTGACATAGCATATATTTTAATAACATGTGGAAATATCCACTCTTTGCCTGATGAAGGTCACGAGACTGGAAACTTGTGTAGCAAAATTATAGAAAATAAATCATAATATATATTTTTAAAATCTACATTACAACAAAAAACGGTTTGCGGTTTCTCTCTTCTTTTTATTATATATATTATATATATATATATATATATATATATATATATATATATATATAATAGATAACTAGACTCGTTTCGAAAAACCCTCGAATTTTTGATTTGCTAATCAAATCAATCTCGAGGAAAAAAAAGGTTTTAAAAAAAAAGAAAGAGCTACAAACATGGACTTCTGCCGACAAAAAAATCGCACAGATGCAGGTCTGAAGCCCAATCTAAAAAAAAAACCCTGATACGAGTAACAACTAACTAACAAAAAGAGCTCAATACAACCGTAGAGCAGACCTAGATACACCTAGTGAGCCAGACAAACCTACCTAGGTTTCAACCTAAACGGATCGTCAGAGAAAGTTTGGCTAACAAGGCAAAGAGAAACACATATTTATAGGTGATAGCTAAAATCATACCACGTGACAAAATAAAAAACCCAAAAAAACAAAAAAACAAAACAACCTAAGTGTGTGTGTGTGTGTGGGGGATATTTATTAAAAAAAAACCCAAAAAACCTCACTATAAATATGTGTTTCTCTTTGCCTTGTTAGCCAAACTTTCCCTGACGATCCGTTTAGGTGAAACCTAGGTAGGTTTGTCTGGCTCACTAGGTGTATCTATCTATCTATATATATATATATATATATATATATTTCGTTGAATAATTTAGACATATTCTGTTTACTTATTTTCAACTGAATCATTTCATATTCACGGATAAGCCTTTTGGTTTCGTTATTGAAGGATGAGAGAAAATCGCCGTGTCCATACATATTTCTTTTATTTCATGTACTTTCGACATAGTACAATGTCATCATCATGGTATTTTCTATTACAAAACAAAATATCACTGAGGCATTGGTTTCACAACTGATTTTTAAATAATAACAACATATTTATGAGATATTTCCCGAAGAACAAAATCACGGCTTAAAAAGCTGGTAAGCTAAATAACCTATTGAAAAATTTATACACATAAGTGGACGAGAGTTGTGGCAGGACAAATCGTGGCTACTTCACCATGACAATGCTTCTGCTCACAAGAACCTGAGCATCCGGCATTCCCTGGCCGGGAAGAACATCGCCGTACTGAAACACCGTCCCTATTCATCTGATCTTGATCCATGTACCTTTTTCCCTTTGCCAAGTTGAATGGGATCGTCAAAGGGGTCCATTTTGAAGGCTTGGAGGTCATAAAGTTGGCCGTAACGACGGAACTGAGGGGCATCCAAGAAGAATCCTTCCAGAAGTGAATAGAAGCCTGACAGAGAAGGATTGAATTGTCCATTAGACACAAAAGAGGTTACTTTGAATGGGGAAACCGTGTAGTTTGTTATTTGGAATTGAAGTCCTCATCTAATGTACCTGTCTTTAAGAACTCTGGAGACCCTAATCACGCATCTAATTACCGTCCCATCAGTCTCCTTCCACTCTTCGGCAAAGTCTTCGAGGCTTTAATCAACACCGAAGTGGTTAATAGTTTGCTAATTTTCAACATGGTGCGTTGTCCAGCGGCAAGTGGCCACCTGAGAATGAGTGCTATGCGTGGTCTGTTTGAAAAGTAACGCAACCGATCATGTTCTTTGATGTGTCAGGAATCGTCCACAGTGAATTCTTGCCACAGAGCCAGGCGAACAATCAGCAAGACTATAAAGATATCCTGAGACATTTACTTCGGCAGTTTCTGGCCGGGAAGAACATCTCCGTACGGGAACAACGTCCTTATACACCTGATCTAGCTCCGCATGCCTTTTTTCCCTTTCCCACGATCAATGGGATCGTCAAAGGGATCCGTCTTGAAGGCTTGGAGGCTATAAATTTAGCCGTAACGAAGGAACTGAGGGGCATCCAAGAAGAATCCTTCCAGAAGTACATAGAAGCATGGCAGAGAAGGATGGAGACGTGGATTAGGCTTGTGTGGGGTTACTTTGAAGGAGAAACCATGTAGTTTATTTGTTTGGAGTTGAAATAAATCGTTTGTGATACCAGTCCAGACCTCGTATATATGGGTGTAGACTGTTCTCGTTCCATTGCCATATCTAGAAATATAGTCTCATTCCCATTCTTATAACTATTCTCACTTGTTTCTTCCTGTTATCACTCTGTATATATATATATATATATATATATATATATATATATATATATATATATATATTTTAAAAAGAAGAGAGAAACCGTAAACGTTTTTGGTTGTAATGTGAATTTTTTAAAAATATATATTACATTTTTTTTCCCATAATTTTCCAAGAAGTGTTTCCGGTCTCGCGACCTTCTTCAGTGTAAACCATCAATAAGCAGATCATAACCCCCCCCACACAAAAACACACACCATACACACATAATGGCCAAATACAATGGTCGGACCACTCACATACATACACATACACTCACACGCAAGTATCTATAGAGAACGAATATATATATATACACATACTGGAAAAAATAAATAGACTACTCACAAACACGAGCCCTACACAAAATAGGAAGTGTGTGTATGTCCGTGTATATATGTGTATATGTGTTTGTATATATAATCGACTCTCCCGTCGAGATTCGACGTATGAGGGTCAAGCAGATCAGTTTCCAGGAAACCGACAGCCCGACACCGGCACATGAGATTTGATTATAGTGGTGAACGCCTCGTGCAGGACCATCCACACTTTTTGAAGGGACGAATACAGAGACCTGGTGCACCGAATGCCACAAGGTCCCTAAACGACCCTCCGCAGGTTTTGAATTCAATCCAAGCCGCTATCCATTACTCCACCGTGCCTCTCTCTCTGTATATATATATATATATATATATAGTAAATAATAGTTCAATAATATAATGTAATGTCTTAGTAGTTTTTTTTATAGGAATTTTCATGTACTGCGGATCGATAGTTTTTTATAAACATAAAACATTAGGCAGCATATAATTTACATACAAAGAAATAATCACACATAGAATCAATCAGAAATACATTACACTATATTATTGAACTATATGCTTAGTTCATGACATATTAACTGAATACACTTGTAAAAATAGAATAAGTGGATTTAACACATCACAAGTAATATTTAAATAAAATTCTCACTTAAAATTTTGAAAAACTTAGCGTTGCGTCTTTGCACGTTCCGAGATCGTACACAACCGTCAATAATAGCAAACAATTATTTCGTCTTCAAGTTTTTGATTTTATAAGGAAAAAAACACATGCCTGATGATGAATAGTAGACCATTCGTAAGTACTAGCATTTTAAGAACACATAAACTGGAAACAACTGACATCAATTTTATAGACAAGGATCACTTCACTCTATGGATTAACAGTATTTTAATGCATACATTATACTACTAGCGATGGATGTCGCCAATAATCGCATTAATATTTCTAATTGATCCTATGTGTGATTATTTCTTTGTATATATATATATATATATATATATATATATATATATTTCGTTGAATAATTTAGACATATTCTGTCTACTTATTTTCAATTGAACCGTTTCATATTCAGAGAAAAGCTTTTTGCTGGTGTTATTGAAGAACGAGAGAAAATCGCCGTGTTGATACATATTTCTTTTATTCCGAGTACTTTCGACATAGCACAATGTCATCATCAGAGCATTGTTTATTGCAAGACAGATATTGTAGTGTTCATTATTGTCAAAAACAAGTTTTTTGTGTAAATCTGAAAGTCAAATTTCTTACTTGTGGCATGAAGAACGCTGAGTCAGTGCGTGAATGCTTACACCGTATAAGGGGAGGTAACTAAGTATGGTTGTGGGGAGTTTTTTACGAAATAAGTAGTAAAAAAGATGTTTAAATTATTCAATGAAATATGTCTCAATGAAAAAATGCTGCCAATATGTGTGGGTTGATATATTTATGTTTGTTTCCGTGTGTGTTTAGATGCATATGCGTATGCGTGTATGAATGTGTGCATGTATATATATATATATATATATGGGTATATATATGTATATGGGTATATGTGTGTGTATATGTTTGTGCGTAGGTATGCTTTTGTGTGTTTCTGTCTGTAGTGAAGAATGTGTCTACACATAGGTCTGTATGTATTTTTTATTTTCTTTCACATATTGTTATATATTTGTACACATGTATGTGTACTTGTGCGTATATAGGTATATATGAGACATATATATTTGTGTGTTTGGGAGTTTTCTTTTTTATATATCAGATGGTGTTATTTTTATGCGTATATATCTGTCCATGTCCGTATGTTTTAGTATCTTTTTTCCTTATGTTGTTCGTTGATGAATATTTGTTTTTCTGTTCTGCCTATATTGAACTTTATCTATTCAAACATTTTTATCTATAAATATTTGCTCGTATAAGTTATATTTTAATAGGATGTTAGAAATCGTTTAATAACACTTTCAAAATTGAATATTTTTTGGTGGGTGTATGTTGTGGAATGATTTCGCAGCGGCAGCTTGTATTTGTACTAAATCGGTCCTAAAATAAGTTCGAAGAACAAAACGTTAGGAACTTGATATAATAGGTATTACGCAGAGTAATCTTGTTGTGGTCGCTGATCTTTCGTATTCGACTAACTGTCGTCCGACATCGACTGATATTTAGTCACCCTCCCCCCACGAGGGTATCATGTGGCACAAGGCCGTTTTAACGTGGGATCACAGATCCCGTGGGCTCGGCCAAAAATATACCCTTTGAACCCGTATAAACGGTTTCAGGGTCGGTTTACCTCCCCGAACGAGACTCCGCCCTTCGGCGTACCCCCGTTCGGGTTCCTCCCCACCCGAAGGCAGAGAGTTCAACCGTTCAGCCGGTCGTCCGACATCGACTGATCCTCGTTTTTCTTATTACTTCTACTTATATTAGGTGGGAGAGTCTATTAACTATAGAATAGGTGTGTTTCACCATAACAGTGTATGTGCGTATCTTTGTCAATGTATGTGTGTGTATGTGCGTGCCTTTGTCAGTGTGTGTGTGTATGGTCACTTGTGTGTGCCTTTCATTTGTGTATGTTGTAGTTTTTTTTAAAGGGTCGTGAACATATTTCCTCTCCTTTTTGCGTGTTTATATATCCAAATATGTCTGAGTGTTTCTGTATTACAATCTGATTGTGTATGTATTGTCTTTTGCAAAATTTCATCTTGCCCTGTCCATGTCTTCATTCCAAATGTATCTAAGTTGTAACGAAGTTCAGAGCAGCATTAGATCTTAATGTTTATTCCAACTTAATTTCAATAAAAACAAAATGAATAGAAAAACATATGTATTATTTTTTCCTAAGTTTCTTCTTTAAATAATTTTATAATTTTAAACTTAATATAGATTAAATTTAAAATTTAAAATTGATAATTTTTAATACTTAATTTTATAGCATAATTTAATATTTATTAGTTAGAATGAATTCTATTTTAGTCTAGCCCTAACATTAAAGCCTTAAATAATTATTATAACCAAAGTTCGTTGTCAAGTTTTTTGAATTTTCGTATACTTGTATTTTGATTGGTCATTCCAGCTTATGTAACAGTGTTTCCCCTAGCGAGGGGTGTTTGAATGATTTGAGCCTTTTAAAACCCTTTATTCTATATTCAACATCATCACTTGATATGACGCCAGAAGCTATTTTTGTAGTGATTTTATAACATTTTTATATTATAATTTTTGAATAAATGATTATATATATATATATATATATATATATATATATATATATTAAGAAAAACAGACCACTTTAAGGTACCATTATAAAAATTTATTTCACCAGAGCCCTTTTAAAGGACACTGGATCATCAGATAGGACTTCCAAAAATGAAATGAAACGAAAAAAAAAAACTAAGTAATAAGGATGGAAGTGTTTACAGTAGTAATATCCGATCCCTTGCGTTGTTTCTACTTCACATTTTCTGTCGGTGGAAAACAATCATTTGTGTTCCACTGTGAATAATTACTTCTTAGTCTGTGTCTTAATTTCTGTTGGTGTCACTTTGGTTTTTTAATAACATCTCTTCGACACCACTCGTCCTAATTTGTCTGTCATTGAGGAACCTCTTCACCTAATAGGAAACAGCATACCCGTACGTTAGCCGATGTTTATTCTCGGGAAATAGAGCGTCGCCATTTATGGCGCTCAGCGGGACATTTAATGAAACGCTTGTTGCTTCTTTATCAGCCAATGATTCCAACGGATATTACTTCTGAAAAGGCTTTCTGTACACACACACACACACAAAGACTCTCTCTCTCTCTCTCACACACACACACACATATATATATATATACATATATATATATGGCCCTATCTATCTATCTATCTATATATATATCTATCTATCTATCTTTGTCGGTCTATTCATATCTATCCATCTATAGTTACGTAGATCTAAAACTTTGATGAAACGCTTTTAACTTCTTTATCAGCCAATGATTCCAACGGATATTACTTTTGAAAAGGCTCTCTGTCACACACACACACACATATATATATATGGTTGTATCTATCTATCTATCTATCTATCTATCTATGTATGACGGTCTGTTCCTACCTGTTTTTCACGGACTGTACATATATTGATACACACAGACACGGTGGATTTATGGATTACGGCTCGGATTGAGAAATCGGAAAGCCAAGTACGGATTTCAGTCGTTTTAATTACATTCCCTTTCGTGAAATAAATGGGAAATTTATGTATCCATTTCTCCACCCCCATCTATAGGTAAATAGTAGAAATAGAGGCTATTTTGGAGAAAATCATGGAAGGAAAGACATTTCATTTGTGCTTTCTTAAGTGCGACACTAGCCCTGCCTTGCTGCAAGCGACAAAGCCACACAGACAGATGAAATTTGTTAAAGCAGGATTTTGATGGCGTCTCTGCTTCAGAACTTGACGAAGCTGATCCCGATGCTTTATTCTATTGTCTTCAAAACCGTTTAACTTAATGAAACATGTCTTATGCCATTCCTTTCTGTTTGATGCTTCGGCTTCCCAGGTTTTCAGATCAAAGTTGAGACGTTTCAAGTTGTCTTTCAATTTGTCTTTGCAACGTAAAAGAGGACGTCTAACTAAACACTTGGAGTTTGGTAGTTGTCCATACAGCACCTTCTTTGGAAGCCTATGCTCATCCATTCTCACAAAATGACCAGCCCACCTAAGTTATTTCAGTACCTTTGATGTTGTTACATTTCTTTATTGTTCTACTATTGTTGACCTTGTCATCCAATTTTAAATCAAATATAGCACGAAGACAGAGCATGTGAGAGGCGTCAAGTTGATTTTTGTACTTGTGCTACAAGGTCAAAGTTTCAGCACCATAGACAAGCGATGAGAGAACAACGTATTTGTATAGGTCGATCTTTACTTTGATAGACACGACTTTGATGTTTCATAATCTCTGTTTAAGATTACCGAATTGTTTTATTGTTCTCTCCACTATATAACCTTTTATTTCTCTCATATTCTTTGACACTCAAATCCCGCTACGTTATTGCCTTGATTGGGCTGAAATGATTAAAACAAATGTCTTCAGTTATGTTTGTATGTATTATATTCAATTCTTAGGTGACTTGATTGTAAATTAAAAATTATAAATGAAGCGTTAAACTCAACTTCTCTGTCAAGTGCATGATGTGACCTAAGAGAAACTCCGAGAAAGTATCAGATAAATGAAATTTAATTTTATGATATATATATATATATATATATATATATATATATATATATATATTGATTATTTGCGATTCAGTCCTTCATTATACAAGATTCATTGAAGACAACTGCCAAGGCAGCACTACGATTAAGTATTTTATTAAATTTATCTTGCTTCATACAATCATTTTCTTATCTGGACATAAAGTCTGAAAAACTGTCCAAATGTTTTATAGTTCCGAATGATTTCGGGTTTTCTATTAGCCATTGACAAGCATGATCTTTATCTGAATATGTAGAATTATATATATATATATATATATATATATATATATTAAAGGTTTTTAAATCTCGAAAAACGGTAAGAAGGTCCTGGTCATGCTCATAATTGACATTTTTTACAATGTTCCCTTTTTACTTTTTCAATGCTTCTATTATTTTGAATCAATTTTTTGCTTATGGATGAGATAACTATTATCATATGTTCCATAGATATGTTGCAGACAGAGGTCGGTAGGTTATAAATGTTTGTTTACACACATATATATATATATATATATATATATATATATATATATATATTCACTTTACGTTCTAATTCAAGTTTGATAAATTGTTGGATTGTCTTATCAATATTCAATATATATATATATATATATATATATATATATATATATATATATATATATATAGTTTTAAGGCATGCTATATTTATGGGATAACGTTCTCAATATCAGAGATAGAGCGTATGTAAATATAAAATATATATATATATATATATATATATATATATATATATATATATATATATATGTATATATATATATATATATATATATATATATATATAGAGAGAGAGAGAGAGAGAGAGAGACAAAGAGAGTCTGTTGCATGTTTAACTGCAATCTTCAGGACATATATCTCATACTCTATATCTCCGATTTTGAGCATTTACCCATAAATATAGTATACCATGAATATATATATATATATATATATATATATATATATATATATATATATATATATATATATGTAAAGATGTATGTGGGTGGGTGTCTGTGTGTATTTACGTAAAAATTCAGATATAAGTAAGATATATCTCTAAAGACACAATATGTATGGAGACAAATGTAAAACATTTCTTTATTAAGGCATTTTCTTCTCTAATGGAATTAAGGTACTTTATCTTGATAACTTCCATCAGAGTACGAAACGCTTCCTTTCCTTTAATCACACTTTCACACACACACACACACACACACACACACACACACACACACACACACACACACACATATATATATATATATATATATATATATATATATATATATATATAAATCTGTGTGTGTTTGTAATTTTCAGTTATAACTAAAATATATATTTGCAAAAGGACAATATGTATAAAGACTAAAGGAAAATTTGCGTTCGCGTTTCGTCCTCTTATGGAATTTATCAAAATAAATAAAATAATCAGAAGTAAAAATGTTGTTAGTTTCAAATTTTTAAAAAAAATTGAAAGTCGCTCATAAATATTCATCAGATTAAAAATACAGAAACCTAATATAGCGACGTGAACCATTAAATCAGAAATAGCTTGCATCCCCATAAACTAGTCAGCACATTAGCCATAATTTTAACCCCACGTTTTGGTACAATTAGCTCCTCGCATATTAATCTCTGGTGATATTTTAAATAAAAAAATGTAGACATCAAAAACTAATATGTAATTAGTTTAGATACAAAATCTTTATATACAAAATTTCTCGTAAAGAAATGTCAACATATACTCAAAACACAATTAACTAAAACAAAAATAAAATTACCTATTTCTGTTACAAAATATGCCACTTAATCACTAAATGTGTTCTTTCACCTTCGATAACATTTTGTATAGATAAAGATTTGGTTTACCGATGGGCTTTCTGAAAAGTGGTTCTTCCAAAAACATTTTACCACCAATTTTTTTTCTTATTTTAGATACATAGGTGTTTCTCTATTAATATATTCACAAAACATAGTTTTACCCGATCTTGTCAACAAAATTAATAACGTTGAACCAACAACAGATTTTGCCTTTGAATCTGAGACTAACAACATCTTAGCTTTCTTACATACCATGCTACATAGAACTAATAACGACCTTCATTCAGTTGGAAGTTTACAGAAATTCTACCAACAAGAATGACCTTATCAAGTTTTATTCCCACCACTGTTACAGGATAAAATCTGGATTGATTATAAGATTCTATTTAAGGGTATTAAGAATTTGTAGCTCCCAATATTTAGTTGAAGAAGAAATATACATAGAAAATACTTTCAAAAACCACCAGTATACTCATTATTTAATCCACAATGCTAAGAGGAAGGCATACTAAAATATAATGACATTATTAACAACAATAACAATGTCAATAAACCAGACAAAACCGACACTAATACCTTAACATCAACTAACCAAAACAATTTATTCAATCTTAAAAATATCAAAGTAATCTCAACCAAAATCAAAATTATTATGGATATGATCAGAACTAAGAAGATCCATAACAATAATAATTCTGAAGCAGCTATATATAAAATAAAATGTCATAGCTGCTACTCACATTAGATTGGGGAAACTTGTAGAATTTAAAAAAATAAACGTACCTGTAAACACAAAAAGGATCTTGTACGTAACAAATGTAATAGTTATTCATAGAAATAAAATCTACCACAATTTTGATCTAAAGAATTCCTTATTTATTAAAAGAGAAAATAACTTAGAAGGAAAAATTCTTGAGAGTGCCGCTTTCGAATCTTATCAAAACCTGCGCCAAAGATTGTTTCAGAAAACTCCAATCCTGAAAGAATGAATCTTTTTCACTGTCAACGTAAATGGCTTGACAAATGTTAAAAAAATTCAGAGGAAAAGGTTGAATTCATAACCTGTTATTTAACATATGTAATACATCAATAAATTCCAAACTAAAATAATTTAAATATTAATTGCATACAAAATTCCACAGCAATATCATTTCCTTAATTTCGTTTATCAGCCATAAAACGACGTCACTTAGCCTCATCCATAATTAACATAGACTTTTCAGTTAACCTGATGAATATTTATGAGTCTTTCTTAAATTTAAATATTTTTCAAAAACTAACATTTTTACTTTTGTTTAAAAATACTTGTTACAAAATAAAATCATATATTGGCTTTGATAGAGTCCATAAGAGGTCAAAAGCATCGTTTAAGATAAGTTTTTCTTGTTTTTAATATATATATATATATATATATATATATATATATATATATATATATATATATATAGAAATATACATAAAATCTTACATTATTTGCACAATATCTAAATCTATATATATAGATCCGTTGTTATAATCAAAGCGAGTCCTATTAACACAATATAGAATTTGAAATATTAAATATTAAATGTTAATACTGACTCACAAAATTTTCGTACAATTGGAATTAAGATCCAATTAGTTAATGAACATTTTTAAATTTTTTAAATTCGCAGGTGAAAATGATCATTAACTAATGGGATCTTAATTCCAATTGTAAGAAAATATATATATATATATATATATATATATATATATATATATATAATAATAATAAAAACGCTTAAACAGTAATATTCCATGGTCATAATTTATTCCATTGGAATCGTAAATACGATCCAAATCATCAGACCTACAAATTCAAAATGAAAACAGAAAAAAACAACTCCGGAAAACAAAACAGAATTTAGAGAAAGTGTAAGTATGAGGAGGAGGGACATGTCATATCAGAGATGGAGGTAACATATTTGGATGGATAGATGAGAGTTTGTGACCCAAACAGAAAGAAAAAAGAACAACACTCGTAGCCTGACGATTGCATCTAACATGAAACAGCCTGTCTCCTCTAAGTCTTGACTTCAATGTTCACTTTTATATTTACAAACGCTCTATCTCTGATATTGAACACTTTATCCTATAAATATAGCACACATTAAGAGTATATTTCTTTAAATATATATATATATATATATATATATATATATATATATATATTGTGTACATAAGTGTGTTTGTGTCTGTGTGTGGGTATATACCTGGATGCTCATGTTTAGGATTGCGTTTGTGTGCATGCATATCTTACCGTGCTCTAAGAAATATATATTTGCCCGTGTGAGTGTGTGTGTTTGTGTGTGAGTGTGTTGGTGTGTATGCGTTCGCGTGTATCTCTTGGTGTGTTTGTGTGTGTGGGTGTACACTGGTCTCAATTTAACAAGCTGACTTCTTTTTTGGCTTTTACTGGAGTTGAAATTGATGCGGTGTGGATAATCGGAAAAGTTTCACCGAATGGATAATTCCCTCCTCTGATTGGACTCATGTCAATTCTGTGACGAATTGATCAATTTGTCTACTTTCAAAACTTTCAATACAAAGCAGAGAGAACATATTTTATACAGACAAATCTCTATAGCTTTTGTAACGTGAGTTTTATTTTCGCGCTGAAATGCTGTTAGAAAGACTGTGCTACATCAGTCTATCAAATGGGGAGGGCATGGATAATTTTGATGTCTGTAATCAACACTAGATTCCGCTTATACCTCAAGTCCGTCATTAACTGGGGTTAAAAATGGCTTCTTAATTTTAACGCCTCTAAAACTAAACTTTTCTCCATTAATCATCTGAGAGACCCTTCTCTGCCTTCCATCAGCATGGCTGATGCTATCCTCCAGGAAGGTGACTCGTTGCGTCTTCTCCGTTCCTAGCTGACATGGAAAGACTACATTGAATCCATTGCCAGGTCAGCTGCTAAGAAAGTCGGTTCAATGTGTCGTGCGAGGCAATTTTCCTCTCCAGAATCTATCTTACATATCTATAAGTCATTCGTCCGTGCTTAGAATATTGCTTCCACATATCGTCCGGTGCTCCTTCTATTAACCTTGAGCTCCTTGATAAGATCCAAAGAAGAATCAGCAATATTATTGGTCCTGATCTAGCGGCTCGGCTTCAGTCGCTTTCCAGTCGAGGTAATGTTGCCTCTCTGTGTCTTTTCTATAAATACATTCATGGTAATTGTTCGAATGAACTCTTCATATTTGTAAATATTCAGTGGGGTTTAGATTTTTTTTAAATCGTTATTTTATCCACCACACTCAACACCCAGATATGAATTGTAAATATAGAGACTAGTTATGATTTTCATAGACATGAGGTATTATGGTGAATGTTGTAAGAATGGTAAGTAAGAATGTATTGTTTTGATGTAAGGAATATTGTGGTATATTTGGGTCAGTGATCGTGGCTAGTTAAGTTTAATGTTAAGACAAAAGAAGACCATCCTTTTACCCCATTTTGGCCTTGTGCCACATTTTTGTAAATAAGCTGAAATAAATATCATTCTGGTACCTAGAATTTTTGGATTTAATTGCAGTACAAGACTGGCTTCGAGATCTCATCAATTTACAGTGGACCTGGCTAGATGTAGCCGTAAGTTTTACGCTAACAGTTTATTTTCTTGCACTTCTCACATGTGGAACTCCCTTCCGGCTCCATGCTTTCCAGCCAACTTTAATCTACAAAAATTTAAATGCAATATCAATCGCCATCTTTTGTCCTCCTGATTACTCTTTTCTCTTCCCACTAATTTTAAAATTTTTCTGTTCCTAATTCCTCCATATACCCTGTAACCCCTTGTTTTAGTGGCTTTACTGCCTTGCATGGGGTTGATACCGTTTAAAAATCATCCAGGAATTTGTGATCCTAATCTCGGCTGGTGCTCAAAAACGTAGATAAAACCGAAAGTTATATCTTTTTTTTACTATACATACATAACTAAATTAATTTTGCCACTTCTACGTGCGAACAAGTTAGTCTTGCTAGATCAATTAAGACTGAGGAGTGCCTTTGATACTCACCGACTGCTCCAAACATTCAGCCTTTTGTCAAATGTAAACTATGCACAGGAAGTCATTTGGACCCTTGAACGTAGTGTAATGATTAGCAAATTTGTCTTGCTAGAACAATTACAACTGAGACGTGAGTTGAATGCTTACAGTATGCTCGATACTTTCGACCTTGTGCCACATGTAAACTAGGCTTAGAAAATCGTTTGGGCAATTCAATGTGCTGTAAATGTTAGCAAGATTGTCTCGCCAGATCAGTTACGACTGAAAAGTGAGTTCGATCTTCACTGGATAACTCGAAACTATAGGCCTTCTGTTAGATCATCTGACGTGCTATGACCTCTTAGCTACGGAGTGCCTGATGGCCAAGCAAAGTTCGAATAGGGCTTTTAAACAAATATTTTCTCGAAGCTCGAAAAAAACAAAAAAAAAAAAACAGGGATCCAAGTATGAAGTGGAAAATTTGTAAAAAAGCAAAGCCTTACAACAACCACAATAATATTTGCAACTTTTGCCAACAGGAAAAATTAACAATTATGATATTTTCGGATCCAAAAAACCTTTTAAACCAGAAATCCAAAGTCTTAAGTCCTTGCTTCAATATGACAAAATTACTCTTAAGCACATACAAGGCTGGATATAAATAAGTAATGTACATTTCAATAACCCCCACCGATATATTTACAATAACATTGTTTTTTCTCTTCCCCTTCAGGTTCTTTCTTCTTCATATCCTCCCTATCGTCGGGTGATTGTTTATTTATTTATTTTTTTTATCGCCGCGTGATTGTTTATTTATTTTTGAAAATAAGAATATAGCATAGATTAGATTTTTTAAAAAATAAAGCGTTAAAGAGGTCATTTGATAAAAACCTCCTGAGGATACCGTAAGGTTGAAACCAAGGTAGCGAATTCAACTAACGTCTTGATTTCTAAATTATATATATATATATAAGTATATTTTATGACATTTTTATGTTTATACATTCTTTTTATAGATAAAAAATATTTAAGTACATGCTCTGTTTATAATAAACAGTATTAAACAACATTTACCGACCAGAATGTCCGAGAAATTTTCATAGAAAATATTCGTCCGCCGAACCAGTATCCTAAAGGAAACCGTCATATAGCCTGACGTGACTTTAACCGATTTGGCCACAGAGGAGCTTTCGGTTAGCAAGGTCAATTTTACTGTCTTTAAACTACAATCTTCCATGTTTCTCTAACGTACATTCATATCTGCTCATGGCATATCCAAATGTAACCAAATGACGTCACACATTATGAAATAGACAAAATCCAACAATTATCTTAAGACATTTTTATGTTTATACATTCTTTTTATAGATACAAATATTTAAGTAAATGCTCAGTTTAAAATGGGAATATTTGAGTAATTGCATGTCCCAGGGAAACGAAATTAAATAGGATTCATGTTGAACAACAACAGATTTATTTATCAAAATTCGAATAAGATTTTCAACGAGGTGTAGATTTTACAACCGATTACACAAAGCTTCACAAATGTTCAATATGCGCACCACCTGTGACACGAGACACGTCAAGTCTGTAGTCCAGCCCTTGCCAAACACGTTGTAGCATGTCTTGCGTAACATTGTTCAGCGTCTCAGCGTGGACTGATCTCCATGATAATCTACCATGTAGATAGAACGGGCATGGCAGTGATAATGACAATGTGCTGTTGAAATTGACACAACGTTCACCTAACTTGACACCTTGTGATTTTTTCAGTAACTGTTCAACAATATCCAACTTTGTGAAAATTAATTGAAACAAAACGAGTAATTCTGAAGTCATTTACTTTTTCCCGTATTTTTCCAATGAAACATGACCCAATGCACATATTAATACTTATATACGTATATCCATACCACGAAGTCGTTCCTTGCAGATTGGCCAGAGATTCTCGATTCGATTTAAATCGGGAGGGTTTCCGGGATTGTATCTAGTACTTTGGTAAGTATCTAGTACTGGTAAGTCTTGCCACTGAGTTCCTGCAGTGTTGCAATTTTTTTTTCGTACTCTTTTTTGAAGTAACGTCCATCGAAGACAATAGCCATAGGACAACTAATCAACAGTCGAGACAATAGTATCTGGACGTGATAAAATCTGATGCAATCACGAGTGACGCAATATTTTTCAAGGCCAAACAAATTTCATCATACACGCCGAAAATAGACTCATATTACTGCACACCTCTGACCTAATCGGAGGAAAAACAGTAGAAATCAATTACCCCTGTCACTCCAGGGTTTCTAAAACTGACGGTATGCTGAAAGAAAGGAAACTAAAGTGGTTGTTTCAATTTCATAACGTAAGCAACATTAACGTAGAGAAAATAACAGTTATATTAATATATTTAACGTAAACCGCGAGACATAAAATTAAACACGCATTATGAAAATGTACATTTCTTGTTGGACAAACTGAGAATATCAAATTAATTATCTATTAAATAATTTAAAAATCTTCTTTCAATATTACCACAAACACACACGCATATATATATATATATATATATATATATATATATATATATATATATATACTGTATATGCTCGCATATCATGCGACATTTGAAGGCGAAATTTTCAAGCTAACATTAAGAGAGTTGCATCGTGCACGAGATATAAAATTAAAGTATATAGTACGCCATTGACAAACTATATATCACAATACTTCAAGTTAGAATCAATATTAGATGTTCAAATATCTGATGATATATAAGAGAATATACAGTATATATAAGAAAAATAAGATGAAAATGCAACTTTACCGCTTTCACAACAGTACTATAATTTTAAAAAGTTCAATTGAGATGCAGATATATGTGGCTATGCCATTATCAATTTTTCTATATATATATATATATATATATATATATATATATATATATATATAATATATATATATATATATATATATATATATATATATATACATATATATATATACTGTCTTGTGTCCTTAAAATTGTTTTTTTCTTTCTTGTGGACTTGCTTTATTGAAGAGAAAAAAAATTAATGTGTCAGTACAATAAGCAGAGTTAGGAGGAAGAAGTACAAATAGCAGCCAGTGAAATGAAATCACAATTTATATGGTCATCATCATATTTATGTCAGTATAATAACAAACATCGTAATATATATATATATATATATATATATATATATATATATATATATATATAAATAAATGAGAAAAATAAAATTTAAAAAAAAGACCTTAAATTAATTTTATCTAATTTTCTTCATAAAATTAAAAATACATCATATACAATATAAAAAAATTCATTATATATATATATATATATATATATATATATATATATATATATATATATGTGTGTGTGTGTGTGTGTTAAAAAATAATAGCTGGCCACTTGCATGCGACGCCCTGGGTATGAAACTGCATCCAACAGCAAGGCCTCTGATCGAGAGGTTTTGAGGAGCATTGAACCACCTCTTAATTGCTGGTGTCCCAGCTCCATCCTGACCCGGGGTGGTAGCACCTGTTAGGATCCAAGCTATGAGCAAATATTGTTGTCAGCAGTGCTCTTTTGAAAAAATATTACCAGCTATACGTTTTTGTAAAAAATGATATTACCAGTTATACATTGTTGAGTAAAAAGCTATTAACAGAAATGGATTTTGACAAAACAAATATATTACCAGGAAAAAAAAAAGTAAAAAAAAGTTGTCGGCATTAAATAACCCATTGTGGTTGATATGCCATAAAACAAAACAAATCAAACCAAACATGTATGCGAGGGTGCCCGTCTATTAGGGAGGCCAGCTAATCCCTATTCTAGTATAAACCTGTAGTTTATACTGCATCAATTCTGTGCAGATCTTAGTTACATTTTTATATATATATATATATATATATATATATATATATATATATATGAATGAAACAACTATTGTTTTTACGAATGTAAACAAATGGCAATTTGCCTGAGGGCTATATATATATATATATATATATATATATATAATTCTTCATAATTTAATTTGTAATTTAATTTTTTAATTTAATTTAATAATTTAAATATATATATATATATATATATATATATGCATGTGCATGAGTATGTGTTGCATATACATATAAAAACCTATCCAAATATACAGATGCATACAAGTACAATATTGCACATTGTGCTCACACATTGCTTCTCTTTTTTCTTTTCCCAACTCCTCTCTACAATAATGTAAATCCCCAGGAAAAATTTTCTCTGTAAAGAATATTACACAATTACTTCCTGTTCTCTTGTAATTTAATTTTAAATAACTTTTAATATAGTGTCTGGAAAAATTTAAATCATTTTCTAATTTTACTCTGATGAGGCAGATATTAAAAAATTGTCTGTCTAAATAAATTTATTGCAGAATTATTTATTATTATTATTATGTGTTAAGTTTTTCCTTTGAAATATATATATATATATATATATATATATATATATATATATATGTGTGTGTGTGTGTGTGTGTGTGTGTGTGTGTGTGAAGAAGTATAGTCTTAAGATGTGCTATATTTATGGGATAAAGTGCTCAGTATCAGCGATAGAGCGTGTGTAAATATAAAAGTTAACACTTAGAGGCGACAGTCTGTTTCATGCTAGACGCCTCTAAGTGTTGACTTCAATATTCACTTTTATATATATATATATATATATATATATATATATATATATATATATATATATATATATATATATATAATGTGATATACATAAATTGTTGTTTTAAATTATGCAAAAATGACTATAACACTGTCATATTAATTTAGTAGATATATTTACCAAAATTACAAAAAATATCTTGAAATACTAAAGATTAATTCAATAAAATCGTTAATGGTCTCCAGGCGACTCCAGAATCTCCTGCATCTCTTCTGGACGGTCACCTTTATTAAGCTGGTCAATGATGCCATAAAGCTTGCTATCAGTTCATTCCAGTTCAGGTGTTAGAAGAAATTTTGTTGGTCTTTTGCTCAACAGCGTCTGATACTAATAACCAAAGGGGTTGCAGTCTGGGGAGTTAGATGGTCGGTTATTAACGGCTGGAATGATCGCTGAAACTGTCAGACAGACATTACTTGGTTCTCCTGCTCGTGTGCCATGGAGCAGAATCCTGTTGTCAGACATAGGGTCTTACAGTAGCCACCCTCTTGACCCAGGACAGCACTACAGAATCCTCTGCACTTCCCTCAGAAGTATACCAAAACACTCTAAAATATTCTGATGTGTCGTAAATAGGAAAGGTTGACACATAGAAAATAAGAAGTAGGTTTTTTCCGGAGAATAATATGGTACACGGTTGGGAACACAGACTAATATAATAAACAGTAAATGTTATAAAAATATACAGTTACTGTCCCTCGGTAAGAGATGTTGAAATCAGTCCATCTTGAGGAGGTGTTCAGCTACTCTACAACATTTTTAGTATTGAAGCTTCCGGTGCGAATGCCAAGCAGTACAACCTGCCGTTTCAGAACTTTTGCGTCATGGTGCTCTTTTTCTCACAGGCGGTGCCCAACTGACCCCACTATACTGTGCAGTCGGCAAAATCAAAGGAAACAACGCGCATGCCCGAAATGAAAAATAAAAAATGACAACAATTTACCCACTGCACCTTTATAAACATATGGACACTCTCGTCGTTTTAGTTGTTAGAACCATACGGCACAACTGAATAATTTGAAGCCGAAATATAATATGTATTGTAAACATTACTGTATTTTTGCGAATGAATTTTGGATTAATTCTTTTATGGAATAATAATAATATAAGTCCATAAGTCGAAGAAGGAAATGGATTGATGCCTTTCCCGTGTAAAGGAATCGAACGAACCCGACTGGAATTGGAACACCAATTTCAGACTTTTCAATTCTATACACTATCTATGACACCAGCCGCTCATCCCTATCTACTCAAATCTTATCATATCTCTCTTCCCTTTTTCTACCGTATTTCTCCCTCTCCCTTTCTCCATCATCTATCTATCTATCTATCTATCTATCTGTATATATATATATATATATATATATATATATATATATATATATATATATATATATATAACTTTAAGTGGAATGAGATCTTACATTCCATATGGATCCAAATACATCTGTATAACTTGCGTGCCGAAATCAAATGATTGCTCAGACGTAACAAAGCGACAAACACGATTCATCCCTTTGTTCTTTGTGGCGGTGTGCATCAATCATTATCGATTAGTACACTCTGGCAAATCCGTTCTCCCTACTTCCACACAACTGGGCCATTCCGAAGCTTTTTAATCTATTCAATCACAGGCGTGTATATTGTCTTAACTTGCACTTGTTACGTACAGGTCAGGGCTTTTATCAATATTAACCCTCTCACTGTAAGCGTGCACGTAAGTATATCTCGCTCTCATCGCTTAAATTTACACGTACGCACACACAAACTAACACACACACACACACACGCATATATGTATCTACGAATATGATTGAAAATATGCCAGCATATATATATATATATATATATATATATATATATAGATAATATTAGTGGAAAATATACATACATATGAAAAATATATCTAAAAAATTCCCATACATGTATATTTTCAGAAAAAAATTTTCCAAGAGGAAGGATCCAGGTAGAACTCAATGTCTAGGACAGAGTAAGGATATAATAAAAGGCTTAAACACTAATATTCCATGGTCATAATTTATTCCATTGGAATCGTAAATACGATCCAAATCATCAGACCTACAAAATTCAAAATGAAAACAGAAAAAAACAACTCCGGAAATCAAAACAGAATTTAGAAAGTGTAAGTATGAGGAGGAGGGAGATGAAACATTAACAGAGAGAATTTTAGGAGATGTGTCGGGGGAATTAAAAAGGAGAGAAAGAAAGTCGACGGATGTCTAATACATAAAAAGATACATTTCGTGGTGACATATACACCACAGACAATTCGGATAGGAAGGAAAAAAAAAAAAAAAAAAAAAAGGGAAAGGGTGGGGAGAGGGATGGGACGAAGGAAAATAAAATTGTGTTTTTATAAAGGGCCGCTTTGTAATTGGGAAAATTAAATCAAATATTTCTATGTCCAAAAACACATACTAATACACACAAAAAACATATACAGTAAATTTACATACACTTAGGCATGTACACACACACACACACCCAGACATACGTGTACATGCACATACATACACACATACACAAATATATATATATATACACATACATATATATATATATATACATATATATATATATATATATATATATATATATATATATATATATATATATATATATATACACACACACAAACACACACATATATATATATATACAAAAACCTAAAAATATATTCACATATCCACACATACACATATTCATCTATATTCATATACACACTTTTCACATACATATACACGCATACATATGCCCCATGTATACATTCATACATACATACATACGTATACATACACATACACATACATATACATACATACACACATACATATATATATATATATATATATATATATACCTATATATATATATATACATACATATATATATATATACACACATATACATACATCACACACATACACATACACACATACATATACACACATACATACATATATACACACATACATACATATACACACACATACACACATATACACATACATATACACATGCAAATACATACACACCCTTATATATGTATATATATACACATGCAAATACATACACACCCTTACACATGTATATATACACATACACACACACATAAACATGTATACACATAAGTACACATACACACCTATACATATACATACATAACATAAACATCTCCATACGTACATATATACACTTACATACATACCCACATATATACACATACATACATATACATACAAATATACACACATATACACACACATACACATACATACATATAAATACACACAGAGATATACACATATGTACATATATATAAAAAAGTTAAAATCTAAATAAGTGACGATTCAAATATTTGCGCGTGTATGAAAAAAAAAAAATTTATATATATATATACATATATATACATATCTACATAAACATACATGCACATACATACACATACATATACATACATATACATACATGCACACACATACACAAACATATATATATAAATACATAGCGCATCACATAAACGTGCACAAAGGTACATTTAGAGATAAACATAATAGTCATACAATTAAAATGTCATGCCCGATGTTATAGGACCGAGATGGAGCCGACATAAGTGACAACATGTTACACAACGGTGTTCAAGTTTTGAAACCTTTCTTATGTCTACATTTAGAGAATACCTCATTCCGAAGATTCAACAGCTCATCTCTATTTTTATCTTTGATAATGAAATTTTTTTCGCCATGCATAGATCACACCGATCGCGGAAGTTATTAGGTGTTCTGGCTCTGAATAGGAATCTCCATTTCAAAATTGGGTTTAATCCCGTATCCACCAGTTCCCAGTAGTGTTTGGATAAGGAAGTCTGTCTACTGAGGCATCTATATCTAAATGAGCGTCTATGGTTGTATAGACGCTGCTTCCAATCACCGGCGGATATACCTATGTATCTTTTTTTCTCGTTTATATTTCCCTCAGGAAAGATAGTTGCCTCGTATACTACATTTTCAGATTTGCATTTACCCCGATTGGACAATGGTCTTTATTCCTACAATTGCAGGTAGGGTTACTAGATTGAGTTCCATTACCGTGGTAGTTTCTAAGTATTCTGCAATTATGGGAAGATATGATTTTCTCTATATTTCTAACGCATGAGTAACTAATTTTTAGAGTTTTCCTATTGAAAATTTTACGTAGTGGATGCTTACTGTTGAAATGTTTATCAATTAATTTCAGAAAAAAACTTCCTATATCAATGTTATAGAGTCTGCAATATGGTGGGTTGAACCATATTACCTTCCTTTTTCCTGTTCTTAGTTTTGCCCTTATTCTGATTTACAAGTTCACCATTAAAAGCTTAATTCTTGTCTAAAACCACTATTTTTAAGGCCTGATTGTATATAAATTCATTATCATTAAATATTTTCTGGCTAGAAGATAGCTTATTTATTCTCGTATTCAGTTTTGGAGATGTGATCTATCACATGTTTAGGGTGGTTAGAGTGGACGTTGATGTATAGGGGTGTTTGATCAACTTTATGGAAGGGTTTAAAGGTATTATTCGATAGATTGAGTGTAATATCTAAAAAAGTTGACTATTTTTCAGGTTGGAAGATATTTCAATTTTAAGGTCTAAGTATTTGAAAAGCCCTAATAATCTTCTTATGTAAGCTGGAAGTTAAGGGACCATTGCTATTTGGGACAATGATTAAGCCGTCATCTCTATAAATTCCGACTTGGTTAAGGTCAACTATTCTACTCAAAGGTGTCAAGAATATATATGCCCACCAGATCTGCAATTTGGGCAGAATCAAAGGCACCCATAGGTACATCGAAATTACCATTATTCTTTTTACCCAAGTAGCGTCATTGTATGTAAGTATTGATCTTCTAGACGCTAAAATAATGTCCAGATCAATATCCGTTATTTTGGTAAATCCTTTGGCGAAATTGAGGCTATTAATTAATAGTTCCTCCGAAATAGAAGGGTAAAAATCCAAGATATATATATATATATATATGCAGCAATCATTCTTTCATGTACATTTCATTGAATACGACAGACAAGGTATTTTATTTAGTTTTTTATACAATGTCTCATGCGATCTAATATTTTTTTTCTTTTTGGATGATATATTATATAAAAACTGTCCAAATGTTCTTTTTATCCGAGCGCTTTCGGCTATTCATTTAGCCTTTTTCAAGG
>CAHIKZ030001036.1:397500-410000 GCA_903632075.3 Acanthosepion pharaonis
CTCATTATGAATGTAGGAGATGGAATCCCCCAGTGGGCATAAAAATCATATTTTTACATAGCAAGAATTTTTGAGATCCGCTGTTGTTGGTAATGATTACATTAGATGTTTTAAAGTTTTTATAGCCGTAGGTGTTTGTTAGGACCGTTGAGTGATATGTATCGGTGAATTATGTTTTGTTTTTTCATATCCTGTTCATAATTAGGTTAAAGAATAAGTTTATGTCTATCTCAGTCTTTTATATCTATCTATCTATCTATCTATCTATCTATCTATCTATCTATCTTCTCAGTATTTCTATCTGCCTATCAGTCCTTTCTTTCTTTCTTTCTTTCTTCTTAGTTTTTCTCCCTATCAGTTCTTTCTTTCTTTCTTTCTTTCTTTCGTCTTAGATTTTGTATCTATCAGTCTTTTTATTTTCTTTCTTTTTTTTCCTTTCACCTCACTTTTTTTCTATCTATCTTTTCAGTATTTCTATCTGCCTATCTGTCCTTTCTTTCTTTCTTTCTTTCTTTCTTTCTTTCTTTCTTTCTTTCTTAGTTTTTCCCCTGTCTATCAGTTCTTTTTTTCTTTCTTTCTTTCGTCTCAGATTTTGTATCTTTCAATCTTTTTATTTTCTTTCTTTTTTTTTCTTTTCACCTCACTTTTTTCTATCTATCTATCTATCTTCTCAGTATTTCTATCTGCCTATCTGTTCTTTCTTTCTTTCTTTCTTTCTTTCTTTCTTTCTTTCGTCTCAGTTTTTGTATCCATCAATCTTTTTATTTTCTTTCTTTCTATTTTCTTTCTTTTCACCTCACTTTTTATCTATCTCTCTCTCTCTCTCTCTCTCTCTCTATCTATCTATCTATCTATCTATCTATCTATCTATCTATCTATCTATCTGTCTCAGTTTCTATCTATCTATCTATCTATCTATCTATCTATCTATCTATCTATCTATCTATCTATCTATCTCAGGTTAGTCTTATCTATCGGTCTATCTATCCATCTATGAATATATTTGTCTACATCTACACGTTAAAGAATTATGTATGTTAGATCAACTTTGCAAGCCATTGATTCCTGTTGGGTGCGCCAATAATCGGAACTTGTGCCAAGTTGGCATCATCTAACGATCTTCAAGTATCAATCAATTTCTCGATCGATATATTTATCGATATACCTTTGTTAATATGAATAGACGAATCGATTCATCAAACTGCTTTCACGTTTCAACAGAAGCAGGTTCATACTTTTACTTCTGGTACCAATTTTTTCTGGATTTTGGGAAGTCAGATTAGAAATTCTGAATTCGATAGCAGGAATTTCCAACGGGCATGTTACAACAAAATGATTCTCTTTTGATAAGCGTTCCTTATAGACATCCTGTTACAATATTATTATTTTTTTGTTATCAATCTGTCTCGCGTGCGGTTTCTTAACTATGCATATACTCGCGCACACACACACACATACCCACACACACACACACATATATATATATATATATATATATATATATATATATATATACTACAGTTCAAAAGTTTGAGGAAGCCCTGGTAATTTTTGAAATTGGCCCAAAAGTAGTTGTTTTTTTTTTTACTTTAGGTAAGAGAAAATTATTATACATTGTTAAAAAAAATTAAGATGTGATTTTTATTAGAAATTTATTATGAAAAAAATATTATGATTAAATTTTGCTCCCGTTAAAATATACTTCTTTATTATTGATTACTGCAGCACACATTTTTCGCATTCGTTGTTAAAGTTTCTCGGTGGGCCAATGAGGTGAAAAGAAAGGAAAAAGAAGGAAAAAAAATTAAAAAGACTGATAGATAAAAAAACTGAGACGAAAGAAAGAAAGAAAGAATGAAAGAACTGATAGACAGGAAGAAAAACTAAGAAGATGTAAGAAAGAAAAAAGAAACAAAGAAAGGACTGATAGGTAGATAGAAATACTAAGAAGATAGATAGATAGATAGATAGATAGATAGATAGATAGATAGATATAAAAAAAAAACTGAGATAGACACAAAAACTTAATCTTTAACCTAATTATAAACAGGATATGAAAAACAATCAAAATATAATTCACCGATACATATCACTGAAAGCCAAATTAGAATTTCGAACTGAACCCTTTATCACAGAAAAAGTAATGAAATTCTTTTTTCAGTGACTCTAATAAAGAGTTCAGTTCGAAATTCTAATCACCTGAAGAAGGCTGGAGCGTACAACGATCGAAACGTCGTAAATATGTTAATAAAGATGAGGACAATAGTTCGAAGTATGTAAATAATATAAATGACACATAGAGCACTTTCTTCTTTTGTTTTCTACTCATCTGTCAAGTTCATCCATTGCTAAGACTGTTGCTGGCTTCTAACTTTTGAACTGTTGTGTATATAAAATCATTTTTTGAAAGCATTTTTTATCAGTCATTATTTCTTTTAACAAGTAACGTTATTTCGTGTGGTTACACGTGTTTGTTTTTTTTTTCTATTTTTTTTAAACAGTGAACATAATACCAACCAGTCTCGATCGAGAGTACCTACTAAAGAAAGAGGGCGTGGCCGACAGGAATCGAACAAGTATCACGTTTCCATCTGGATAAAAGGGATACAAGTTCGGTTCCTGTCGGTGACACAATGGGAAATGATGGAGATGATTTGATTCGTGTGAAACGGAGTATCTGTCTTTAGAAAGACTTCTCAATTTAGACATGTTGTTATTAATTTCTCTGCATACATAACTTTTAATATATATATATATATATATATATATATATATATATATATATATATATATATATATATATATTATTTCATATTATTTATCAGGGGCATATTTTATTTTTATTGAAATCACTACTGTTATTTAGTTTATCAATATTAATATTAATATTAATAATATTATTAAATACTTTATTGATTTTCATGGGAAAAATAGAGTTGAACCCATCTTGATTTTCAAACGTTTTTTCTTATTTATTCCTTTTGATTACAAGAGCGTCTCTTCAAATTAGAATTTTTAATTTTTTTTTATTTCCATCTTTATTTTCAACCTTAAATGCTAATCGGGTTCTAAATTCAAATCCAAAATTATGCCACAATTCATTTAAATATTTTAACAACAATAATAATCGATCAATAAATGCAGAACGCAAGAAACACAATGTAGGATAATATGTATATTTCTTAATATATTAAATACCTCAGATATTTATCATTGAGCAATTTTTTTTGCTTACACTACGGAGCATATATATATATATATATATATATATATATATATATAATTATTTATTTAAAAATATGATTCCAACTCGCGACTAAATTGAGTTAAAGTAAGATCTAAAAAAATTTCGCTTGAAGATGGGACAGAGCTTACTTTAACTCAATTTAGTTCAAATAATTATATTGAAGTTTTCGGCTCTTGTTTTGAAACATGAGACCTCTTATGTCGCGAGTTGGAATCCTATTTTTAAATAAATAATTATATTTATGCTCTACTTTTTTGTTTCGAGCACTATTTTTTAAAAATAATAACTAAAATACTAAGGAACTTTGGATTATTTACCTAACCAGTTCCTTCCTATTTTCTATATATTTTCACACACACACACACACACACACACACACACACACACATATATATATATATATATATATATATATATATATATATATATATATATATATATAAAAAAAGAAGAGAAGAGAGGCGCCGTAAACGTTTTTGGTTGTAATATGTTTTTTTTTAGAAAAAAATATTATGCTTTATTTTCCATAATTTTACTACACGTGTTTCTGGTCTCGCGACCGTCTTCAGGTAAAAGGCGGAGATTTACACATATTATTAAAAATAATTAATTTTTTCCTTATGTTTTTCAATGTTAAATATTCTCGATATGAGAAATTCTCTGTTTTTGTGTTACTAATCCGAATGTCTTTCTTGAACTGGCAGTGAAGAGTTCTGCGCGAAGGGTCATAAAACAATTAAGGTTTGTCCTAGAGAAATGATGAATTACTTATCGGCATTTTATCTTTTAATGTTTTAATGACCCCCGTGTGTTCTTAGATCTATTTCCATTTTCGTGTGTTTCTGTCAGCATGCGTGTATATATGAGTGTCTTACTACGAGGAAATTGTAAACTCATTTGTATACATACACACATACATATACATACGCACACAGACATCATCCCACCACAAGGAATCAGTACATACACACACATACATACGCGCACACATACACACACATTTCATCATTTCTCTTGGAACAACCTTAATTTTTTAATGACCCTTCGCGCAGAACTCTTCACTGCCACAAAACACAAAACAAAGAATATTTAACATTGAAAAACAGAAGGAAAAAATAATTAGTTTTAATAATCTTTTACCTGAAGACGGTCGCCAGACCAGAAACCCGTGTAGTAAAATTATGGAAAATACAGCATAATATTAAAAAAAAAATCCACATTACAACCAAAACCGTTTGCGGCACCTCTCTTCTCTTCTTTTTAATATATATATATACTTTTCTCTCGTTGGAACCACTATAACCTCTTTCTTTTTATATATATATATATATATATATATATATATATATATATATATATATATATATATGTGTGTGTGTGTGTGTGTGTGTGTGTGTGTATTTGTATACAAACGCTCGCTCAGACATGTACCTATATTTATCCATTTGTATATATATATATATATATATGAAGAAATATAGTTTTAAGGTGTGCTATATTTATGGAATAAAGTACTCAATATCAGAGATAGAGCATGTGTAAATATAAATAAAAAAAGGAACATTGAAGTCAACACTCAGAGGGAATAGGCTGTTTCATGCTGGACGCAATGATCAGGCGGCCTGTCGATTGCTTCCACCATGAAACAGCCTATCCCCTCTGAGTGTTGACTTCAATGTTCTCCTTTATATATATATATATTCTGATGATCACTGTATGTAGCGAAATATTATTTTACATGCATTGTTGATTTCTATGTCTATAAATGTTATCTCCACGATAAAGCGTATTTTCTACTATAAATATGCACAATTTTATACATTATATATATATATATATATATATATATATATATAACAGCAAAATTGACCAATTGTTAGATTAGTCTTCTGTAATTTAGAAATGATTAAAGATATTTTACTGAAATTCTCCCAGGTTTTTATAACTCTGTTGGGCTCGACTTTGAGCAATAGGAATGTATAATTACTTTCCAAGCTTAACAGAAAAATCCTGATGAAATCGATAACAAAAATGACATGTTCATCATAAAATAAGCACAGCTAAGGATGGAAGGCTCCTGAATGATAGAAAACTCATGGAGCATTATAAAGTACAGGCTCTTGAGAAAGGTGTTGAGCAACATGCTCCATAAGTTTTCTATGTGGTTGAGGTCAGGAGATTGGGGCGACCATGTCATAACACTCACCTGCTTCTCAACAAAGTATTCCTTCATCAATTTTGATTTGTGACAGGGAGCATTATCCTGTATAAAAATGAGCTTGGTGGGGTCGATTTGCACCCTTTCAGCAGAAGGGAGCAGACACGACTCTAAAATTCTCTCGTACTGCTCGCTGCTGAGAGTCTTTTCAATAGGTTTTAAGAAACCAGTCCCATGAAAGAAAAGCATCCCCAGAACATTATACTGAACGGATGCTTGACAGTACCCTGCTAAATTCAAAAAGAGCTTTCAAAGCTTCTTCTTCGGATTTTAGATCGCTTATCCTTTGAATTTAGTTCAACTTTCGTTTCATCGGAGAAGAGAACATTTAGTAAAAAAAAAAATCAGGTGAGTCACTTTTATCGAACAGCACTATATATATATATATATATATATATATATATATATATATATATATATATATGAATAAAATTATTTATCAAAACAAAATATTTTCCTTTGATAAAGTCCACATTGGACGAAACGCGTCAGCAATTACCAATTTTCCTATTGTCATTTTTTATTCATAAATATTGTCTTCTCTACTGGTTAAATCAGAGAAGTTTTTTATATATATATATATATATATATATATATATATATATATATATATATATATATGCATTTATTTTTAAGACATTTTATGTTTATACACGTATAAATGCAAATTATGAAATAAAAAAGTTCGACAATAATTTTAAGACATTTTATGTTTATACATTCTTTTTATAGATAAATATATTTAAGTAAATGCTCTGTTTATAATAAACAGTATTAAACAACATTTACCGGCCTGAATTTACTCAAATATTTGTACGTATATAAAAGAATGTATAAACATAAAATGTCTTAAAATAATTGTTGGACTTTGTCCATTTGATAATATGCATTTATACATATATACACGTATAACATAACGGGGTAAGATTTATATAATATGTACTTAAAAGTCAAGTCAGAAATAAGGAAGATAACAGTAACAATGAAATAAAAATATAGCAATCGCAATAATGATAAAACTAAAAAATAAATGATAATAAAAATAAAAGATAATAAAAATAATCAATGTGTTAATAATGATAAAATTATAATAATCGTGATAGACGACAGAAATAATACCAGTAGTAAAAAAAAAAAAATACACATGATAAGAACATGAAAATACTAAAAGTTCAAATTAAATTTATTAGTAGTCAAACTAAAAGGAAATGAAGTAAGAGACACGTGGGGATTAAAGTGTGTACGTCCATTACGTTTACAAATTAATCTAAATTCATATAAACCTCCGTATATACAAATATCTAGAAAACTATTAGATATTTTAGTGATTTTCCATCCGCAGCTTAGATGTGGCACAAAGCCGAAAGAAGGGGGCATCCATTGAGGATCGAACTCACTGCTCAGTCGTAATTGTCTAGCTAGACAAGCTTGCTAACCATTACACCGCCTCGAGGCGCCCCAGAAAATGATTTTCTAAGCATAGCTTGGATGTGGCACAAGGCCGAAAGTAGGGGGCACCCAGTGAGGATCGAACTCACTACTCGAGGTGCCCAATTCTATATATATCCGTTATATATCTTTTATATCCGTTATCCAGAAAAAAAATTCTTACATGCACACCCACATACGCATATACTAACACAGAGATTAAAACCGCTAAATGAAATTAAAAAAAATATAGAGAGCAGCACATCAGCACGGAGAATAATATACAGTTAATAACAAGTGTCAATCCATTTAAATGTCATATCCAATGCTAGGAATTCAATTCCAAACTTTTATAGGAAACAATATGCTGTAAAACCGTGTTCATATTTTAAAGCATTGTTATGTCTACATTTGGATATAATCTCACTTCGAAGATTTAGCAACTCTTCTGGATTCTTGTCTTTAATTATAAAATTTTTTTCTTTTTCCGGAATGCGTACATCACATTGATCATGGAAGTTTCCAGGAATTCAAGCTCTTGATATGAATCTCCATTACAAATGCGGGGTTAGTCCCTCGTTCACCAGTTACCAATAGTGTTTGGATAAGGAAGTTTTTTTTTTTTAAGGGATCGATATTTGAAGGAGTGTTTATAGTTGTACAGATGCTGCTTCCAATTACCAGCGGTTATACCTATCTATTTGTTTTCAAGCTGATATTTTCTTTGGGGAGGATTGTAGATTCATATATGACATTCTCATATATACATTTCCCCTCGATTGGACATTCCGCTCTACTCCTACAATTGGAGGTGGGGTTAATATCTAGAGCCTCACTATTATAAAAGTTTACAATTGTGGGAAGATATAATTTACACATGAATAACTCATTTTTAATGTATTTCTATTGAACATTTTATGGACATTGATGTATAAAGGTGTCTGATTAATTTTATGGAAGGGATTAAAAGTCTCATTTGAGAGGTTGAGGGTGATGTCTAAAAAATTGAGGTTGGAAGATATCTCAATCTTAAGGTCTAGGCATTGGAAGGCTCTATTAATCCTCTATATATATTGTCGTATCTATCTATCTATCTATCTATCTATCTATCTATCTATCTATCTATGTCAATATTTATATATCTATATCTATCTGTCTATCTATCTATCGCTGTCTGTCAACATCTATCTATCTATCTGTGTGTGTGTGTATAAATATGGTGGTATCTATCTATCTATCTATCTATCTATCTATCTATCTATCTATCTATCTATGTCTGTCAATATTTATATATATATATATCTGTCTATCTATCGCTGTCTGTCAATATTTATCGATCTATCGCTGTCTGTCAATATCTATCTATCTATCTATCTATCTATCTATCTATCTATCTATCTATCTATCTATCTGCGTGTAGGTTTTACTTAGCCTTGACATAGTATTAAATACATATTGTCTCTACGAGATGAATATTTCGTATTTCTGCGTGTTTTACTCAATATTCCTTCTTCATCCAAGATGTCATCTTATTTCGTTATTCTTGGCCTGAAAACAGTTTCATCATTTCTCAAGCGTATGTAAATTTTTGCTCGGTAAGAGCGAATCAGTGAAGTGTAGAACAAAACAAAACAAAAAAATAATAATAGTAAAATAAAAAAGAGTAAAGAAGAGAAGGAAAGTAAAATCGAAGCAAGGAGAAAGGGACAGAAAGAAATAAAAAGTAAAAACATTAGAAGAAAAGACAAAGAAAGAAGGAAAAAATAAAAGGGATAAAAAAAGGAAAAAGATTGAAATAAAAGAAAAAAAGAAAGAAAAAAAAAAGAAAGAAAGAAAAAAAAAAAGAAAGAAAAAAGTTAGAAAGAATAGAAATAAGAAAAGTAAAAAAAGATGGAAATGGAAAAAGAATATAAGAGAAATTGTTGTGGTAACATCCACCTAATTTGCATAGTGGAGTACCGACCATATAAATATGGTTGGTACCGGGGAAGAGGGGAATCAAGAGATTCAACCAGAGACTCTGCCCGACTGCGACTCAGTCAACACATTCTCCAGGAACGGTCTTACCAGGAATATACAAAAGACTATATGTAAATATTGTGTACACTTTCTTGTTTCAATACATTTTGTTCTAAGTACATTTTGTGTTGCATTATTATTTCATGCATTAGTCAAGTTTCAACAGAAATAAAAGAATTAAAGAAAAAGGCTAAGAGAATAAATAAGTAAATAAATAAATAAGTACAGAAAGAAAGAAAAAAGAATGAATAGACAGAACAAAACTATTAAAGAAATGAAAAAACATAAAGAATGAAAGTTAGCATATATTAAAATAAGAAAAGAAAGAAAGAATAAAAAAAAAAAGAAATGAAAGGAAGGAGAAAAATATAAAAATGGAAAAGAAAAGAAAAAAAGAATAAAAAGAATAAAAGAAATCAATAAAAATAGTAAAAGAGAAAGAGAAGACCAGAACAGAGCAGAATAGATGGAGTAAAAGAAAGAAAGAATAGTGAGAAAATGATAAAAGGAATAAAAAAACAGTAGAGAGAAAGAGAGGAAATGAATAGAAGGTGACAAATAAACGAAGAAAAGTAAAATGGCGAAAAGAGGATAGAAGGTGAGAAATAAAGATAAAATGATAGAAGGAGAGAAAAAGTGAGAGTGAGAGTGAAAAATGAAAAAGGCAAAGAATAAAAGAATGGAAGATACGGAATGAGACGAAGAAGCAAAAGAACAAAGAAGATAAGAGTGGGAAATAAAATAGAAGGAAAGAAATGATTAATCAAAGACACAAGAAGAACGAATAGAACCAAAAACGGATTAAAAGAAAGAAAGAAAGAGAGTAAATAGAAATGGGGAGAGAACCAGACTGATAAGACATAGCGAAAAGACAGAAGGAAAATGAACCGAAATAGAAGAGAAAAAAGGCCAAAAGAAAGTAAAAGTAAGTCTGAAGAAGGGAAGAAGAAGAAGAAAAGAAGAAGAAGAAGAAGAAGCTAAAAAGAAGAAAAGAAGAAAAAACAAAAAGAACAAAAAGAAAGATAGAATAAAAAAAGAAACGAAAAAAAAAAAGTAAAAAGAAGGAAGAAGAAGAAAAAACAGAAGAAGAAAGGATGAAAAAAATTGTAAAAAAAATTTTAATAAAAAAAAGAAGAAGAAAAAAAAAAAAATAAGAAGAAAATGAAAACAGAAAGATGAAGAAAAAAAGAAGAAAGATTCAAAAAAAGAAAAAAAGAAAAAGAAAGAGATGAAAAAATGAAAAAAAAGAAGAAGAAGAAGAAGAAGAAAAGAAAGAAGAAAAAAAACGAAGGAGAAAAAAGAAAGGGAAAAGATGTAGAAAATTTCAAAAAGATTCAAAAAAGGAAGAGGAAAAAGAAAAAAGGAGATGCAAAAAAAAGAAAAAAAAGAAAAAAGAAGATGAAGAAGAAGAAAAAGAAAAAAAAAAGGAGAAAAAAAGAAAGGAAAAAGATGTAGAATGATAGATCTAAAAAGATTCAAAAAGAGGAAAAAGAAGAAGAAGAAGAAGAGATGCAAAAAAAAAGAAAAAAGAAGAAAAAGAAGAAGAAAAAAATGAAGGAGAAAAAAGAAGAAGGAAAAAAAATGATAGATCTAAAAGATTCAAAAAGAGGAAAAAAAAAAGAAGAAGAAAGAGATGAAAAAAAAAAAGAAAAGAAGAAGAAGAAGAAAAACAAAAAGCGAAGGAGAAAAAAGAAGAGAGGAAAAAGATGTAGAAAATAGATCTAAAGATTCAAAAGAGGAGAAAGAAGAAAGAAAGAAGAAAAGAGATGCAAAAAAAGGAAGAAGAAGAAGAAGAAAAAAAAAAAGAAGAAGAAGAAGAAAGAAAAAAGAAAATGAAAGCAAAAGGAAAAAGAAGAAAAAGAAGAAGGAAAAAGATGAAAAAAAAAAAAAGAAGAAGAAGAAGAAGAAAAAAAAAAAAGCGAAGGGAAAAAAAAAAGGAAAAGATGTAGAATGATAGATCTAAAAGATTCAAAAAGAGGAAAAAGAAAAGAAAAAAAAAAAGAAGAAGAAGATGCAAAAAAAGGAAGAAGAAGAAGAAGAAAAAAGAAGAAGAATCTAAAGATTCAAAAAGAAAAAGAAGAAAAAAATGAAAAAAAAAAGGAAGAAGAAAAGAAGAAGAAAAAAGAAAAAAGAAGAGAGGAAAAAGATGTAGAATGATAGATCTAAAAGATTCAAAAGAAAAAGATTCAAAAAAGAAAAAAAGAATGAAAAAAAAAAAGAAGGAGAAAAAAAAAAAAAGGCGAAGATGAAAAAAAAGAAGAGAGAAAAAAAAAAAAAGAGAAGAAGAAAAAACAAAAAGAAGATTCAAAAAGAGGAAAAGAAGAAGAAGAAAAAAAAAACGAAAGAAGAAAAAGGAAGAAAAGAAAAAACAAAAGCGAAGGAGAGAGAAAAAAAGATGTAGAATGATAGATCTAAAAGATTCAAAAAAGATTCAAAAGAAGAAGAAAGAATGAAAAAAAGAAGAAGAAAGAAGATGAAAAAAAAAAAAGGAAGGAGAAAAAAGAAGAAGAAAAAGAAGAATGAATCTAAAATTCAAAAAGAAAAAGAAGAAGAAAAAAAAAAGAAAAAAAAGGAAAAAGATGAAGAACAAAAAGTAAAAAAAAAAAAAGATTCAAAAAAAAAAAGAAAGGATGCAAAAAAGAAGAAGAAGAAAAAAGAAAAAAAAAAGAGAAAAAAAGAAGAAGAAGAAGATGAAAAAAAAGAAAAAGAAGAAAAAAGAAGAAGAAGAAAGAAAAAAAAAAAAGCGAAGGAGAAAAAGAAGAGAGGAAAAAGATGTAGAATGATAGATCTAAAAGATTCAAAAAAAGGAAAAAAAAAAAGAAGAAGAAAAAAAAAAGAAGAAAAGAAGAAAAATGAAGAAAAAAAAAGAAAAAAGATGTAGAAATCTAAAAGATTCAAAAAGAAAAAGAAGAAGAAAAAAATGAAAAAAAAAAAGCGAAGGAGAAAAACAAAAAAAAGAAAAAAAAGAAGAGAGGAAAAAGATGTAGAATGATAGATCTAAAAGATTCAAAAAGAGGAAAAAAAAAAGAAGAAGATGAAAAAAAAGGAAGAAGAAGAAGAAAGATGAAGAAAAAAAAAGAAGAAGAAAAAAGAGAAAAGAAGAAGAAGAAAAACAAAAAAAAAGAGGAAGAAAGAAGAAGAAGAAAAAAAGCGAAGGAAGAAAAAAGAAAAACAAAAAGAGAGGAAAAAGATGTAGAATGATAGATCTAAAAGATTCAAAAAAGAGGAAAAAGAAGAAGAAAAAAAAGAAGAAAAAAAAGAAGAAAAGAAGAAGAAGAAGAAGAAAACAAAAAGCGAAGGAAAAAAAAAGAAGAGAGGAAAAAAGATGTAGAAAAGATCTAAAAGATTCAAAAGAGGAAAAAAAAAGAAGAAGAAGAAAGAGATGAAAAAAGATGAAGAAGAAGAAGAAGAAGAAGAAGATTCAAAAGCGAAGGAGAAAAAAAGAGAGGAAAAAGAAGAAAGAGATGATCTAAAATTCAAAAAAAAAAGAAGAAGAAGAAAGATGAAAAAAGAAGAAAAAAAAAAAGAAGAAAAGAAAAAAAAAAGAAAAAAAAAGAAGAGAGAAAAAGATGTAGAATGATAGATCTA
>CAHIKZ030001036.1:412500-442500 GCA_903632075.3 Acanthosepion pharaonis
AAGAAGAAGAAGAAGAAGAAGAAGAGAAAAAACAAAAAGCGAAGGAGAAAAAAGAAGAGAGGAAAAAGATGTAGAATGAATCTAAAGATTCAAAAAAAGGAGAAAGAAGAAGAAGAAAAAGATGCAAAAAAAAAGGAAGAAGAAGAAGAAGAAGAAAAAAAAGAAGGAAAAAAAGAAAAAGAAAAGAAAAGAAAAGATGATTCAAAAGAGGAAAAAGAAAAAGAAAAAAAAAGGAGAAAGAAGAAAAGAAGAAGAAGAAGAAGAAGAAGAAAAAGAAGAAGAAGAAGAAGGAGTACAAAAACAAAAAAATGAAGAAAGGAAAATGTAGAATGAATAAAGAAGGAAAAAAAAGGGGGAGATAAACAAAAAAGGGGAAAAAACAAAAAAGGAAGAAGAAAAAAGAGAGCGAAGAAGAAACTGAACTTTATATATTAAATATTGTAGCGGAGCAGAAAAATCAATCTTTTCACTTGTCCTGACTAAAAAGCACCGTTTTTCCAACTTCATGACATTAGTTGGCCGATCTTCTGCACACAGGTTAAAGTATTCAAATCGAGGCTTCCATTTTATGTTCTTTCGTCTCAGTTTTAAAATTGGCCAATGCTAAGAGCAACTAAAGAGTCTTCAGACGCAAATAAAAAACCTCAAAAAATTTTTATTTCTTTTAAAAAAATATTCTTCAATTTTTCGTTTATTGTCGTTACTCTTTGGGATACTCATCTCTACTGCAAATATACTGCAGGTTGAGTAATGGATAGCGGCTCGGATTGAGAAATCAGAGAGCCGAGTTCGAATTCCAGTCAAATCTATTGCATTCACTTACGTGCTAATACCCTTGGGAAAGGTATGAACCCTATTCTTCTCCCCCCAGCTATAGGTAAATAGCAGGATAGGGTTATATAGCCTTGGATGGCAACTGGTCTACGTCAGAAAGAAATGGCAACCTACTGCGGGAAAAAAACTGCCTCGTCAGTCATGTATCAAAAGATAGATGATCGCCTAAGTGTATATCACGCATGGCACATAACTGAATGGAAATATCCAACAGCTGAAAAGAGAAATAAAAATAGCCTAAACAGATCAGGAACATTTTTTTTTCTTTTTACCTGCTATGTCCTTTCAGAGCGTAGACGATCATGGCTCTCCACCTCACTCTATCCCTTGCAGCACTCAGCAAGCTCCCTCCGCTTGCTACCCCAGACCACGTTCTGTCATCCACCTGCTCAAACTCGCGAGGTATATAACGCGCTACTTTCATTGTCTCTCTTTCCCTCTATTCGACACGTGAGTATCAGATTCTCCAGGCTCTCCTTCCTCATTATGTAAGCTCAGAAAGCTGCCTCTTCCTGATGTTAAGTGTAAGCCTTCTTCTTGTTTGCCACCTCTCTAAGATCTCAACGTTGCTCACATGCTCGGTCCATGATATCCTTAGCATCCTTCTGTAGAACCACATCTCCGTCGCCTCGAGTCTCTTCTTTATTTTTTTCATTCTCTGCCGTAAAGAAGGACGGTTGTCATGTAACAGCTTAGTATTCTTTTTTTTTTCTGTTACCAAAGAAATCCTCCTGTCTAGTAATTCTTTGCCCAGCTTTTGGAATGCGTCCTTGGCCATCCCAATACGCCTACAGATCCCAGTGTCGGTCTTACCATCCTCTGCGAAAACGCTTCCCAGATATTTAAGCTTTCGCATCTGCTTGATACTAATGTTCCCGACATTCAAATCGCGTTTCGTGCTGATCCTCTTACTGAGGCCCATGCATTCTATCTTCTTGTAGTTTATGCTTAGTCCCTTCTTCACACTCTCCGACGCTACCTTCTGTAATAGATTTTGTAATTTCTTTTCCGTGTCTGCTATCAGTACTGTGTCATCTGCGTATCTTATGTTGTTAAGGTTGTGGCCGCCAAATCTCGCTAGGTTTTACAAGTTAAATACTGGTAACTGTACGAGCAAATCCTGTTCGACAACGCAAGCAAGATATTTCCAAAGAAAATAAAATTACCCTTGCTTTTTGTCATTGAAACTGTTGTCAGATTATTCAATGTTCTATTTAGCGTCTGAAACCTTATTTATGCTGCTACTGCTAAGCCCGGACTAGCAGAAAACAGGTCACGTGATGTAACGTCTTATTTATTGACTAATGAAAATGCTGTATGATATATAATTTCCAAAAAACTATCAGAGATCAGAAAAAGACTACAGATGTAAATGTTAGGTAGCTTAAACCAACTTAACAGTCAGTAAGTAATTTCTACTACTACACCTTACATATAGACAAAACTTTTCTCACACGAACATAATCAACGAAATGTTTTTCTTCGAGAGTTAACAATTATATTTTTAATTTTTGTCCATAGAAAATTCCTACCAATACTGTTATGGTCCAAGTTCCTTGTACCACGGTGATGGTCCAAGGTTAGAACCAATGAAAGAATAACACGAACACAGGTATGGAATACAAAGATATATTACAACAGAAATATAATACAAAGAAGTAGAAGTATTAGTCATGACTATCAGATTTGGTTAGACTGAACTGAGTTGTCTCGACAAGTATCACTATTCCAATGTCCTTACAATATGCTCTCAATTATCTCTCCTCGTCTTACAATCTGCTGATACCTCTTGAGAGCCGCAGTATTTATAATGTCAGGAATAGTCCATTATTATTATAGGTAAGTTCCCATAACACACACACACACACACACACACACACACACACACACACACACACACACATATATATATATATATAAAGAAACATAGTTCTAAGGTGTGCTATATTTATGGGATAAAGTGCTCAATATCAGAGATAGAGCGTATCTAAATATAAATATAAAAGTGAACATTGAACACACACACACTCACTCACACACACACACACACACACACACACACACACATATATATATATATATATATATATATATATATATACTTGAGTCTCGCGTCGAATTCGACGTATTAGGGTCAAGCAGATCAGTTCCTAAGAAACTGACGTCCCGACGCAAGCACATGCAATTTGATTATAGTGGCGAAGGTTTTGTGTAGAACCATTCACATATTTTAAGGGCCGAGTACAACACTTGGTGCACTACGTGCCACAAGGTCCCCAAACAACCCTCCGCAGGTTTTGAATTCAGAGTTGTCCTTCTCCTAGACCAGTTGCCACCCAAGCCTATAGAACCCAGTCAGTTCTGCTATTTAAATGAATTTAAAATTTACACTTTTGACGGGCAGTATTAAGCTTATATAAGTTGAATTAGAGGGTGACGAGGAATGGTGTGAGAGACATGGTCGAGCTTAGAGAGGGAAAGGAGAGTTTAAAATTTATCTTTATATTTATTTTTATTACAATATTTAATATTGAGGAAGGAGTGGATAAGGATCAGACATTGACCTATTTAATCGGTCAACTTAACGGAAATGATATGGGAAAAAGGAAGAAAGAAGAAAAGGGTAAAAGAATATATATATATATATATATATATATATATATATATATATATGTGTGTGTGTGTGTGTGTGTGTTTGTGTGTGTATGTGTAACAAGGAAAAGAATATGCGCTAGAGAGCAGAAGTAATTGTAAGAGAGGACCTCGATTCTCGGGAAATACTGGAAATTTTTCAAGGGATAAAGAATCATGTGGAATGGCTGTCTTGTCACATAATTATTAGTGAACTTGGAAACGTGACAAAGAAAATAGAATCAAAACTGAATGAATTTCAGCAAGTTTAATTTTGACCGAACGATGGCAGTGTAGGTGCGAGTAAAATGCTGTGGAAGGTGCTGGGAATTTTAGATTTGAGTTTCTAACAGTAACCAAGGTACCCACCATGAAGCAACAAATATACAAAAATAAATAAATAAAATAAAATAAAATAAATAATAATAATAATTTAGACCGCTCGGTTACGGGAAGCTTCTCATTCATGCAAAGATTCTTTTGGCTTAAACGCAGGTTCGAATTCAGAGCACATTTTCTTTATTAAGTTCTCTCGAAAGCGTTGGCCAGTTTACGAAATAAAGTCTGTCTAAAGAAAGAAAAATGGTCTACTCACGCGTAAACATTCAAAATGTTTGACTCAGCAGTCTTGATATATTCGGGAGGGATATCAGAGTTTTGGAGAACCTGTACTGGCAGCAAACAGCATGCACACGCATAAGGAATGAGTTCAGTGAATATACAAAAATAGAAAGGGGGCGTTAAGAAAGGATGTGTCTTCAAACCCGACGTGTTCAACCTATATAGAGAGGCAATTTTGAGAGAATTGGAAACCATACCGGGATTTAGCATTGGCGGCCACGACCTTAACAACGTAAGATATGCAGATCACAGAGAATAGATAGCAGACTCGGAAAAGAAATTATAAAAGGTAGTGACTAAGAGTGAGAAGAAAGTACTAAGCATAAACTATAAGGAGATAGAATGCATGGTCTTCAGTAAGAAGAGGACCCCCAAATGCAATTTGAAGGTCGGTATCACAAGAATCAAGCAAACGCAGACGTATTGGGATGGCCAAGGACGCATTCCAAAAGCTGGGCAGAGAATTGCGAGACAGTAAGATTTCTTTGGTAACAAAGAAAAGAATACTGAGCTGTTACGTGACATTTGTTCTTCTTTATGGCAGCGAATGTTGGACGATTTCTTCAAAGATGAAGAAGAGATTCGAAGCGACGGATATGTGGCTCTACAGAAGAATGCTAGAGTATCATGGACCGAGCGTGTGAGCAACGATGAGGTCTTACAGAGGATGCAAACAAGGAGGAGGCTTATACTTAATATCAGGAAGAGGCAGCTAGAGTTTCTGGGACACATAATGAGGAAGGAGGGCCTGGAGAATCTGATACTTACGGGTCGAATAGAAAGAAAGAGAGACAAGGAAAAGCAGCGAGCAAGTGGATAACAGAACAATATTCAGTTACCCTCCCACAAGGCCTTTTTAACGTGGGAATTCCGAGCCCTTGGGCTCGGCCAAAAATATGCCCATTGAACCCGTATAAACGGGTTCAGGATCGGTTTAGCTCCCCGAAAGAGAATCCGCCCTTCGGCGTAGCCTCCTTCGGGTTCCTCCCCGCCAGAAGGCAGAGAGTTCAACCGATCAGCCGGTCGCCCGACTTCAGACTGTGGATAACAGAACGTGGTCTGGGGGAGGTAACAGAGAGAAGGAACTTATTGAGAGCTGCAAGGGATAGAAGGAGGTGGAGAGCCATGACCGCCTACACCCTGAAAGGACATGACACATAAAAAGAGGAATGTGTCTCTCTGTGTGTGTGTGTGTGTTTCTACATAATGTAATGATTTTTAATATTCACTCTCCGATATAGTGAAAATGTTTTCTTTATTTGATTATTATCATCATAATATTCTGTTCTATAAATGTTAATAATTTATGTGTTATGTTCATAACGGGAACGTCACTGTCATATCTTAGCAATTTAAACACGTCCAAGTCTGATTTCCACAAGATAAGAGTCACCACGGTGATATAAAAATATACCTACATCATACATATTCTTGTTTAGAGACTGTAATGTCCCCAAAGCACACCCGAATACACGCATATATATAATTGATTGTTTTCCTTGTTTTCATTGGCTCTTCATTTGTACGGGCGGGCCATTCAAGATACTTGACGTCTGGTTAGATGCCGACCTCTAACTGGAAAAGAATTGGTCGGAATCGCAAGTAGAACACTAAATCGACTGCTAAAGATGCAGGTAAAATAATCGACTCTTTGTAACGTTCCAGTAAGTACCTGACTCCGCATAATATCCTCTATATTTATAAGAAACAGATCAGGCCCAAAATGGAGTAATGTTGCCATATTGATGTAATGAATATGCATACACCTGGGTTCCCCACGCAGTAATATGATTGGCTGGTGTCAGCCATAAATACAGACGGATGTGGAGGTACGTCGCCTACGCCTATTGCCTACGCTTATTGCATAAGCCTATTGCCTACGCCTATTGCCTACCACTACGACGAGTACCAGTCCATTACGGTTACCTGCTAGATTGTCCTACCCGGTTACAGTAGCCAAAACCACTTAGCTACTTCGAACAAAAATATCCCTTTCCGGGACATAACGCATATTTGGGCGGTAGCTGCTCTGTACTCACTTTCCAGTCTTGATAGTGTTCAAAAATGTCTCTGTGTTGGGGAAGAATTATTTGCCACCCTCCAACCTCTCTCTCTCTCTCTCTCTTTCTCTCTCACAGGCAGTGGGTGGTGAGTCTGTAACTGTTCTACCGCTATTTCAATGGAAAGTCATCAGGTCTGACCTTTACGCCCAGCACCCGACATGTCACTTACATAGTAGTAACCCATCCCCATTCCATCCGTATTCCATAGGCGAGAAGTAATTTCCAATCAAATAGTTTCTCCTAGCGAACCACTGCTCTGTGGAACAGACTCCCAAGAGGATGTTTCCCCGATCACTACAATCTTAACCAGTTCAACTCTAGAGTTAATCATTATCTTTCCTTCCTATCCATATAAGCTACCGCTAACGTAACTCTCTACATCGAGTGGTTCCCGGACCTTGTACAGAATAAACCTTACTAAAGCAAATGCTCATCCAACATGTTTTCTTATATATATATATATATATATATATATATATATATATATATATATATATATATATATATTTGGTTGATTGATGTGAGTTTGTGACCCTGGCTGCATTCCATTTGAAATTGGCATAGGTAGCCGACCCTTGCTGTTTATCATGGATCGAACATGTAAGTAACGGCAAAGTTCTAAAGACAATGTCAACAGGTTTTTTTTAACATCAGAAAGATACAGTTGGAATTTCACGGTTACGTAATGAAAAAAGACAACATGGGAAATTTAATACTCACAGAAAAGATAGAATTTAAAAGAGACAGTGGAAAGCAACGCATGGCCTCCATGGCGAGCTCAAGTGAATGAATGTCCGATCAGTGTTTAGAAGAGACGGCATAAAGACAAAATTATTAAGAGCTACAAAGGACATGAAATTGTGGAGAGCCATGACCGCCAACGTCCTATAGGAACACAGAACATAGAAGAAGAACAAGAAGAAGATATTTGGCTACGGATATGCAATAGTTATTTATACCACAAGGCAAGGCACTGCTTGTAAGTAAATATCTTTGTGGCTAATTCAATTAATTCACTTATCTCTTTGTGCATGAAATATATCTTTAATTTTATTATGACACAAGGAACGTGAGCAAATTAAATTCTTCTTATTAAGAGGCATCAATCAATGGCTAACTAATTACAGCATTGCTTAAAGGAAGACTCAGGGATCGAACCTGCTAGAGAGCACACTTTCCGATGAGAATTTTGGAATATGCAGCCTGATAGATGTAATTCACACAATTTTAAGTAAAAATAAAAAAAAAATATGGGTTTCGGTTTATTTTGTTTTACGGTATATCAATCTCAATGGGTTATTTAATGCCGACAAGATTTTTCGGATATGTTCATATGAATAGAATATGTATTCTTTGCAAAAATCAGTTTGGAGATCAGGTTTCGTTGATGTATTTTTGTAAAAAGATTTTTTCTCCAGACATTGGTTTGGTCTATATTGTTTTACGGTAATATGGGTTATACAATGGTAACACAATTTTTAAGATAGGTTCGTATGAATAGAATATGTATTCTTTGTAAAAATGAGTGTGGAGATCAGCTTTCATTGATGTATTTTTGTAAAGAATGTTTTATTACTGGTAATATTTTTTCAATCATGTCTTACTGGTAATTTTATTTTTTCATAAAAGTATCTTTGTATTTTACGTAATCTTTTAAATTTTACCGCGTAATTCAAGCATGTGACCATTAACATAATGGATATGCTACTTGCTATCTTTGTTCACGTCTGAATCTGCACAGGATTCACTTTATATTTTATGCATCGTTTTGATTTATTGCAACAACAAATTGCATACAGAAATATTCAAATGCACAAAGTGTATTATATTGACGTACTTGAAGGAACACCCTTAATGGATGTTATTGACGATAACACATTTTCAATTTGTTTTCGCTATAATAAGACATTTTCATTTTCCCGAAATACTCAGGCCAAGAGAACAGCGATTCAACCAAAGTGAAGAAAGAATACCTATCTATATTTCTGAGATGAAGTACTATATTTATGTACACTATTTAGTTTAGACATTTGTACTCATCTTTGATGCCATATTCAGAAGGTTTCGGCCTTTTTCAAGTAATTGGAATTTCGAACTGAAACGTTTATTTCGTCCACTGTGGTAGACTTGTTCTAGTTCTACATGCCAGGCCTCTTTCGGAATGCTCAGTTATCTTCCTTTGACTCAACTCTTCAAATTTTTGTTTGCCACTACAGTAGCCAGGTATTGAACTCTTTGGTCAAGTCACTGGATCCAACCAACGCTTTTAACTACAGGGATACCGTAATTTCCCATGTATAATACGCCATCATTCATAATACGCACCCCTAAAATTATGCTGAAAGTGTAGGAAAATGCTTCTACTCACGCATAATACGCACGCCTTGTTTGGTAATCAATCTATAAATTGTACCTCTCCAATTTTATCACTGCTAGCGTTTCCTACTCTCATTTTAAAAAAAAATGGCTATAAACATAGACTAATAATTTTCTAATTTAGTTTTATGATAGGTCTTATTTTATTTTACATTTGCAAGTATTCTTAGGTACATATGATTGTAGTTGACATTCTTATGGGGTCACAATCGCCGAATGTTAGTGACAAATTGTCGTATGTTTGTGGTAAGTAGTCATTTCGCAAACTGAAATCGACCTTTGAAACGGCAATTTTTTAAAGATTTTTTGTAGCTGTGCATAATACGCACGCCTAATTTTAAAAAAATATTTTTTAAGAAAAAAATGCGTTTTATAAATGGGGAATTACGGTATGTGTCCTTGGAGGAAGAATAATGAATCTCGAGATAAGAATTAAAACCAATCTTTGGACGGAATGAAATGGTGTCCGGTTTAATGGATGCTGAATAATGAATCTGAGACAAGAGGGATGAATTGTAAAAAAGACAAAAATGCTTAAAGATGGCGAAGGCAAAGAGAAAAGAAGAAAGAAAAAGGAGAACGAGTTAACAAAATAAGAAGGGGAAGAACAAAGGAGAAAAAAAAGAAGGAAGAAAATAAATCCACAAATACAAGAATCTAAGGAGAATGATGCTGTCTGATGCGAGAAACGATAAGAAAGATAGAAAGTGAAAGAAAGAAAAAAAAGAAAGAGATAAATATAGAAAGAAAGAAAGAAAGAAAGAAAGAAAGAAAGAAAGAATTAATAAAATACGAGGAGGAGGACAAAAGGAAGGCAGGAATTAAAATTAAACAACAAATAGAAAAAAATAATAATAAAGGCGTTGTCTGGAGTGAAAAAACGGTAGAAAGAAAGAAAGAAAGAAAGAAAGAAAGAAAGAAAGAAAGAAAGAAAGAAAGAAAGGAAAAGGGAATAGTTTAATAAAATATGCATTCTCTGGGGGAGAGAATTGCAGAACAAAAGAAAGAAAGAAAGAAAGAAAGAAAGGAAGAAAGAAAGAAAGAAAGAAAGAAAGTGACAGAAAGAAATGGAAAGAAAGAATGAGAGAAAGACTAGAAAAGGGAATAGTTTAATAAAATACGCATGGGGGCAGAGAAATGCAGAAGGAAATAAATAAAGAAAGAAAGAAAGAAAGAAACAAAGAAATAAAGAAAAAAATGAAAAGTTAAAGCAATACTCTAAAACCTAAATTAGCCACGAGGCGTGTTGAAAGGGTCTCGACAAAGTGAAAAAGAAAAAAAGAAAAAATAGATATATATGTGCAACATCAGTCGGGCTACAAACATTTCACAAGCAGTTATGAGGGATTAATAACGACTCAGATTGAAGAACCGTTGAGTGGCTTTCGAATTCCAGTCGAGTTCATTAAATTCACTTTCGTACCATAAGAAAGCTATGAACATGTATCTTCCACGCCTTTAGACTGTCTCCTATAGCCTTGGTTAGCGACTAGTCTAGGAGGAGAAAAACTTAATTCAAACCGGTTTGTAGAATGTTCCTTTCATCCTACCCATGAAACACCGCAGATACTGCGGCTGCAGTAAACATAATGCACCTACGACCCTAATTAGTTACTGGCCTCGTTATCGTGTAAAATCAAGGAATGAAAAAATATGAATGAAATTTGTAGGAACGAAGAAAAAATTCCGAAGGAAAAGGATTCAAAATATACAACCAAAACCTCAAAGATGCAATAGTTTTTAACTCCCCTTTGTATTTTATATTTTTAATATAATGCATTGATTACTCTTGAATATATTTTATTGAATTTCTTCACTCATCCATATCCATAGAAGACACAATAAAAGGCATATGACTAGGGGGAGAATTGACAGCTATTTATGCATCGCTTAAAGATAATGAATTAAAGGCTTCCTATAAGAAGCGAGGAATATCTTTAATGCTGCCGTCAATAATAATTATATTCAAAATCAGCGAGAACTTGAAGAAAACGAAGTCGTAATTTTTTCTTTTTTATATTGAACCCAAAGTTCGTTCGTATTGTTATTTGCAAATAATCTTAACCATATTCTTTGGCTCGTAAATAATTTATACATGGCTATTAAAAGGCAATATATTTATTTTTAGTTGTAAAAAAACGCCTCATTGTGCTTTGTGTATAAATACTTCCCTGGTATTTTTTCGGATGAGCATCAGGATATTGCTCTTCCTGGGTTGAACTCGTGCAACCCATCCTGAAACTAGGCTAGGTCAGGTTTACTTTTCATACTTTAGTTTCCTTTTTCAGTTAACTTATCCAGGGTATACATGCTCTTTGGTCCCTTTTATTTCTGCCCCTATTTTTCTTTAAGTTTAATTCCCCATCCCCTCCCTCGTTAGGTGGTCAATGATATCAGTTCGCAGGTGGATGCGGGGTGCCTTTCGTTTCGCTTGAGTGTTTTTTCGTATTTGTTGTTGTGTCTGAATGAGTGCATGCTAGTGTGAGTGCTTGTGATGAATGAATGTTTTAGACTATTATAGTTCCGCATCAATTTCAGCCAGTTAACTGATGTTTCTGCCCCATTCAAGGATTGTGTGTGTGTGTGTGTGTGTCGGGGGTGGGGGTTATTACGCATATTATTTTTCTTTAGTTTCTTGTAAATAGTTTTGTATTCATATCTGTAAATACTCATTGGGGCTAGTCTTTTTTAGAACTGTTGTATTTATTCCCCTGCCTCCACAGACAATGAATTGTAAAGATGAGGACTAGTTATTATTTTCATAGAGACAATGAGGTATTACGGTGGTTGTAGTAAGAAAGGTACGTATGAATGTGTTGTTTTGGTGACAGGAATATTGTTTGTACGATTGGGTCAGTGTTTGTGGCTAGCTAAGTTATAATTAAGACAGAAGAAGACCGTCCTTTCCCGAATCCCCCTTTTTGGTCATGTGCCACATTTCTTTGTATTAAACAGAATAAATATGGCTCTTTACTTTGTAAATACAGACTGGAGTTTAGTTTTTAATTGTTGCTATATCCCACCCCCACAAAGGCACAGACAAGAATTTTACAAATGGAGACTAGTTAGGACATTCATGGAGACTCTATGGTATTATGGTGGATGTAGTAAAAAAAGGTAAGTAAGAATGGGTTGTTTTAGTGTAAGTAATATGCTTGTATATATATACTTTGCTTGCATTTTTGGATCGGTTTTTCACCCTGGTCGGTTGAACCGGCTTCCTCCTGAGCAAGTACAGCATCACGGACCATCGCTGCCCACGCTCGCCGATCCTGAGCCAGGTCACACGAAATGGCGAGCCAATCGTGATTCCATCGTCGAAGACCAACTACTTGTGGACCCGATAGTACTGCTAGGTCATCCTTGTTTTTGTATATATGAGTCAGTTTTTGTGGCTAGATAAGTTTATCGTTAATCAGAAGAAGACCGTCCTTTTCCCTATTCCCCATTTTGGCCTTGTGCCACATTTCTGTATTTAAGCGGAATAAATATCGCTTTATAAATACATATCGGGTTTTAGTTATTAATTGTTGTTATATCCCACCAACACACAGTACATAGGGGGACTACTTAGGTCTTTTATAGAGACAATGAGGTATTATGGTGGATGTGGTAAGAAATGTTAAATAAGTATGCGTTATTTTGGTGTAAGGAATATTGTTTTATGTTTGGGTCAGTTTTTGTGGCTAGATAAGTTTATCGTTAATCAGAAAAAGACCGTCCTTTTCCCTATTCTCCATTTTGGCCTTGTGCTATATTTTGTATTTTTTTATACAATTAAATATCGCTAACTTTCCTCGACTTTATTAATATAAAGGCAGAACTAAACTAGCAACGAGACTTCATCATTAAGTTGAGAATCAGCAATATTACTGGTCCTGATCTTACGACTTGGCTTCAGTGACTTTGCCACCTCCGTAATGTTGCATCACTGTGCCTTTTCTGTAAACCCTTTCATGGTATTCGTTGGGATAAACTCTTCGCTATGGTACCCAGACTTTATGAATATAAGCGCAGAAGGAAACTTGCAACAGGGTTTTCTTCGATATACAGTTGAGTTGGCTAGATGTAACCGTATGATCTATGCTAAGAGTTTTTTTTTTACTCGCACTTCTCGTTTGTGTAACTCCCTTCTTTCCAGCCAACTCTGATCTTGAAAATATTAAATGCAATATCAATCGTTATCTACCTTCCTCCTGATTATTTATCTGTACTCGCTCAGTAACTTCCTGTTTTTTTTAGTGGCTTAAATGTCTTTCTTTGGGTAAAATTGAAAAAAAAAAAAAAAAAAAAAAACTCTGAAAATAAAGTCATCTTCAACTAACGGCTTTTCTTTTTTCTAATTACTACTTGATTGGTTAAGTTACGTGAAAATTGCTTAATTCGGTGAAAGTTCCGATTAGGTTTTTTTTCTTTTTTTTATGATGTATCACACCATACCAGTAAAGAAAGATTTTGTTAAGATATGGCGATGAGATGTTAGTGATTAACCGTTACCTGACACGGAAACATTCTCTGTCTATATCTCTGAGATGACGTAGTATGATTACATGCATTATTTATATTATACGGACTGTTATTCTCATCTTCATTGTCATATTCACAACGTTTCGACCGCTATATCTCTGAGATGACGTATTATGATTACTTGCATTATTTATATTATTCGGGCTGTTATCCTCATTTTCATTGCCATATTCACAACGTTTTGGCCGTTGGATAAAGACGTTGGTTAGATCCACTGACTGGACCCAAATATCTGTCTGTATCTCTGTGAAGAGGTATTATGATTACTTGCATTATTTTCATTATTCGGACTATTATCCTCATCTTCATTGCCATATTCACAAAATTTCGGTCTCTATATCTCTGAGTTGAGGTATTATGATTACTTACATTATTTACATTATTCGGACTGTTATCCTCATCTTCATTGCCATATTCACAACGTTTCGGCCGTTGGATAAAGACGTTGGTTAGATCCAGTGAATAGACCCAAATATCTGTCTATATCTCTGAGATGTGGTATTATGATTATTTACATTATTCATATTATTCGAACTGCTATCCTCATCTTCACTGCCATATTCACAACGTTTCGGACACATGGATCAATGGATAAAGTCGTTGGTTAGATCCAGTGACTAGACCTAAAATTTTGTGAGTTCAGTAACAAGCCACAGCAAAGGTGAATTAAAAACTTGGAGAGTTGAATTAAAGGTAATCATCCGGAAGAAACATGGTACGTGGATCTAGAACAGTCTACCCGGATGGACAAAATAAAGGTTTCGGTTCGAAATTCAAATCACCTAATGGAGGCTGAAGCTTACAACGGCCGAAACATTGTGAATATGACAATGAAGATGATGATAACATTCCGAATAATATAAATAACGGAATTATTCGACATTAACTGAACGAATAACCGGTGCTGATGTCGGTTGAAATTTATAAAAATCATTTTCTGAAACAACTTTTCAGGTAAATAGTTTTCTAAAGGTCAGTAACTGTTATCGTTCTTTCCAGGTTTGATTGGCGTTTTCTTTCCTTTCTGTAATATCAACCATCTTAATTATGTCATTTTCTCTACGTCTTGCCCCGTCCATTTTAGCTGTTACTCCTGTTCAAAGTCCTCAAGTAATGTGTTTTCTATGTTTTGTCAAAATTCTTTGTGATTCTGTAGCGCCATCCCCCGGAGATCTGGTGGTTATATAGCACATGAAATAGGTGTTTGTGTCTTTCTCTCAAGTAGTATTAAACTTTAGAGTCAAAATATTAAGGGTATCATTAGAGTGGATAGTTTAGCCATCGAACATTTGTAAAAAAAATATGAAGAAAATCAATGGAATGAGAAAATGAGCATAAGAAAGAAATATGGGAGAAAAAAGCGAAATAATATATACGTAGAAAGAAACAACGAAAGAAAGAATGAATGAATGAAGACTGGGGAATTAAAGGCAAAGAATAAAATAAGGAAGTAAAGAAAGAAAGAAAGAAAGAAAGAAAGAAAGAAAGAAGGAGGAGAATGCACGTAAAAATGAAGAGCAAATTGGAAAGAAATATATAAATAAAGAAAAGAGGATACTCGTGGAAAAGAGGATACTCGTGGAAAGAAAGAAAGAAAGAAAGTGTGGGGAATGAAAAGCGAAGAATAAATTAAAAAAGAAAAGAGAGAAAAGAGAAATAATACGCATGGAAAATGGGGAGAAATTTAGAAAGAAAGAAAGAAAGAAAGAAAGAAAGAAAGAAAGAAAGAAAGAAAGGGTCAAGGACGAAGAGCAAAAAATGAAATAAGAAAGAAAGAAGAAGAAAAATAATACGCGTGGATAATGAAGAGCAAATTAAAAAGAAAGAAAGAAAGAAAGAAAGAAAGAAAGAAAGAAAGAAGAGAAATAATACGCGTGGAGAATGAAGAGAAAATCAGAAAAAAAAAGAAAGAAAATACCTGTGGGTGATGAAGAGCAAAGAAAGAAAGAAAGAAAGAAAAAAAAAGAAGCGGTAAGAGAGAAATACCATATTTGGAGAATGAAGGATAACATATGAATAAGATGTGTAACTGTGGCAGACATGTGACGTATAAATTATTTTACAGAGTCTGATCGGGGAATTATTTTTGTATTTACCAAATGGCCACTGTTTTAGGATTTTTTAAATTTCAATAATTGTTCTTTTATGTGCCGTGTCCCTTCAGGACGTAGGCTATTATGGCTCTCCACATCCTCCTGTCCCTTGCAGCTCTCAATAAGTTTTGTCTTTTCGTTATTTCTCCCACACCCTATTCTGCCCGCATTGATTTCTCTTGTCCCCTTTTCCCTCTATCCAACCGCTCCTTTATCATTACTCGTACCAGAAATTTTAGCTGCCTGCCCCTGATGTTAAGTATAAGTTTCCTCTTTGTTTGAATCCTATCCAAAACCACATCTTTGCTTAAATGTTCGGTCAATGGTATCCTCAGCATCCTTTTGTAGACTCATGCCTCCATTGTCTTGAGTCTCTTCTTCATCTTTGAGGAGACCGTCCAACATTCGCCGCCGTAAAGGAGGACAGATATCACGTAACAGCTCAGTACTCTTTTCTTTGTTACCAACGAAGAAAGATATGAAGAGAAAGATTCAACCATAGAAATGATTGGCAGAGGCTTAGTCAATTGAACAGAATTGTGGGGGCCAATAGTGAAGGGATTCTCCAATGTTACCTTGAATAAAATGCCAGTAATGATGAAGCCGATAGAAAAGATCGATATGGATCAATTGAGGGACAAGTTAAGTGCGTTAGGAAATGAACGTATGGCTTGGGAAGACGATGAGCAGATCGCGATAAGTTGATCGGTAGTGATGGGTACATTCATAGTTATAGCCATCGGGGGTATAGTAATATGGAAGATTAAACATAGAAGAGGAGATTAACGAACGATAATCAAATGAGCATGCAGCAACTCGAGAGGGAGATGCCGAGCAGTGTTCTTTACTCATACAGAATCGGCGAAGAGATTGCAGGAAGACCGGCGGAGGAGGCTGGCGTGAGACCGACACGTGCGGCGGAACCCCCCTCCACACACACAGCGGAGAGGAAAACATTGACCAAGAAGAACAAGCCATAGTAACCACATCTGCACCCACAGGGCACACGCACACATTACATTACATATAGAATAGGAAGAACTTGAAAAAGAACGTTACATTGCATGTAGAACAGAAGAAATTGAAAAGAAATTGAACTTAGAACAGAAAGAAGATGAAAAAGAACATTACATTGCATGTAGAACAGAAGAAGAAAAGAACATTACAAAAAAGAACATTGAATTGCATATTATAGAACAGACCAGAAGAAGTTGAAAAAGAACATTACATTGCATGTAGAAAAGTAGTATAGAATTGCATGGGACAGATGCATGATCCATGCTAAATGGTGTATTTGGGTTTAGGTGTCTGGTTGAGTAAATGACAAAAAGGTTAGGGAGGATTGTGGCACCATTTACCAGGGAAAAAGAAAAGAAAGGAAAAAGAAAGGAAAGAAAGGGAAAAGAGAGGCAAAGACCCAATCGTGGATGTCATTACAATGGCAGAAGGATTCTAGGTGGATGGGGAATCGACTGTGTACTGTCAACAACTTGTGTTATCAGGGCTTTGATGGATAAGACAGCTCAATGCGGAAAACATCTAATTAGCAAGCCACAGACCGTCTAGCCAAAAAAAACTCCAATTGAAAATGTTACTTTTGATAACTGACAAAGAACAGGTGAAATACAGGGCTTTGGATAGATAAGAGCAGCTCAATGCGGAAAACATCTAATTAGCAAACCACAGACCGACTAGCCAAGAAAAACTCCAATTGAAAATGTTATTTTGATAATTGACAAAGAACAGGTGAAATACAGGGCTTTGGATAGATATGAAAAATTAACTGTGTCGTCTGCCAAGCCGCACACGAAGTAACGTCTGACTGTTTTTTTTTGACAAGACATCTTTGGCTGCGATAACAGAACTATGTTATCAGAAATTGGCACCAAGAATGCAAATACGGCTAGGACAATGGAACTTTTCTTTTTTCGAGACAACGGTCGACTGTGTTTCGCTAGACCACCCATTCTGATAATTAGCGATAAGATGACTGACGAAGTCCAGGTGAGAACAAGAGTTATGACCACCACCGATCGCATTGTTCTATTTGAGACCAGAGAAAATGAGAACTGCGATTAAAAAGAAAGAAAGGAAAAGAAAAATTTTTTTTTTTTTTAAGCAAGATATTTTTTTCCCCTGAAACAAAGTCCACGGGATCGCACACGCCCGGCTGGATATCATTGGCCGAGTGGTGATCACGTGACGCAAGGAGGAAGCTGTCGCCGCCCACCTAGAGGATGAGTATGAGAGGTTGCTACGAAGAAGTGGGAGGGCAGTTCACGCCCCTCGGTATATGGTGAGAAGGTGGGAGTAAAGAAGGCTCCCAAAAATGGAAAGAAGTGGAAAATTCCTAACCAAAAATAAGAGAAGTGGATATGTATTTAGAATTATCGAGGAACCCCTGGCGCCGACAAACCCCACCCCGGTTTTGGTCGGCGTCCATATAAGCAAAGTCGCAGCGAGCAGAAACCAGTTCAGAGTTAAGTTCGGGAGGAGAGACAGTTCTCAGAGTCAGTTGAAGCAGGCCTCACATCGGCTGACTAAGATTCGCGCAATTTCGGACTCATCTTCAATCCAAAAACAATTATTTTGAAGAGCGACTTAGATCCAGACCACCAAAATAATTTTTTTTTCTCAACTTTCGCCCGAAGACACACCAAAAGAACCCATTTCTTAAAGAGCAAACAACTTGAAATGTTAAAACTCGCCTAACAAAAAAAACAACGTGTCACAATCCATAGAACGGGTCGGGAGATAGACGCAGTCCTATGTATCCAACAACTAGACATAAAGTTTGTTATCCTTTTTTTGATACCTTGAACTTTTGAGTTATCATTTTATTTCTTTTATACGTATTTGTGCGATACCACCCCGCTTGGACCCAACTTTGCATTACGGCCCTGACGACTGATTGATTTCGTCTGCCTAAGATCAATTCACAACGTGGGTAGGCAGACTGGAGATCAACGCAGTTACTTTGGTAACCAGACGTTGGAAGCGAGTTGGGAACGACGAGGCTGATATCGAATCTAACCAGATTCCCATCCAAGTCACCCAAAAGGTTAGAACGTCATTTGGGTGCCGCGACCGATACCAAGCCAGCTGGTCGTCACAGGACGAGACAACACGACTGAGGCGCGACCGGCGGACGTCACGTTTGGAGCGGCCACACCCGAACGAAGCAGCGAGGAGCGAGCGAAGGCTGTGTTTAGGGACGTGACACGTAGGCAACCATTGCTCTCTACTTTCTCCTATCCCTTGTAGTTCTCAATATGTTTTATCTTTTCTTTATTTCTTCCAGACCCTGTTCTGCTATTCACTTGCATAAGCCTGTTAAGTAAGCAACGCATTGCTCTTCCTTGTCCCTTTTTCCCTCTGTCAGATTTTCCAACTCTTCCTTTCTCATTACGTGCACCATTAGACCTATTTTTCAAGACGTTCCTTGTCTGAATTTGCCACTTATCTTCCCTGTTCTTTCCCTTCCTACTTTGGCGTTCAGGTCTCCCTTGATAATTAGGATTTCTTGTGATGAGCTTTGGCCTTGTCTAGCATGTAGTGGAAACATTCGATTTCTTTCTTACTTTGTGCTGTTGGTGCATATACTATTATGATAGTCACGTTGAAAGGCTTTCCTTTCAGTTTGATTACCAGAATTCTTTCGGATAATCTAGTATTAATCCTACCCCTTTATTGTTTTTCTCTCCGCCTGCATATATAATCCTGTGATTGTCACTAACAAATTCTCCGTTGTTTGACCACCTGATTTCACATACACTTAAGATGTTGATTTTTAGCCTACTCATTTTCTTTTTTTTCATTTTCTAACTCGCCACAGTTGTTCAACGTCCGAGTCCTGGAAATACAGACAATTATTACCGGCACGTTAAAACGACGGACATGAATTTAATTAAAAAAAAATACCAGTGGCGAACGGATGGTGAGCGGTCAACCAAAAGAGATATTGCATCAAATTTATTTAAATTCATTACCGATACTATTTCCACTCTTCGTTTTTTAGCTTTTCTTTCTTTCTTTCTTTCTTTCTTTCTTTCTTTCTTTCTTTCTTTCCACAATGTTTTTCTATTTTCGAGTTAGCGCTTCTTTCTTTGTTTCTTTCTTTCTCTGTATCTTTCTTTCTTTCTTTCTTCCTCTTCCTTCATGTCTTTCTATTTTTTTTTTACATTTTCTTTTTACTCTCTTCATTTTCTTTCTTAATCTAGTTTTTCTTCTTCTTAATCTTCCTTCTCTGTCTTTTGTTACTTCTTCCTTCTTCTTTTTAATCTTCCTACCTTATTTCTTCTTACTTGTTCCTTTTTCTTCTTGTTATTAATTCACCTCCTCCTCCTCCTTCTTTTTCTTCTTGTTTTTCCTCTTAATCTTTCTTCTTTTTAATCTTCCTTTTTCTTCTTCTTCTTCTTCTTTTTTTTCTACTTCTTTCTTATTTTTCTTCTTTCTTTTTCTTCTTATCAATCTTCCTTTTTCTTCTTCTTAATCTTCCTTCCTCTTCCTTTTCTTCTTCTTTATTCCTCCTTCTTCTTGATGTTTTCCTCTTAATCTTCCTTCTTCTTAATTTTTCTTCTTCTTCCACCTTCTTTTTCTGCTTCTCATTCTTCCTTCTTTTTCTTCTTCTATTTCCTTTTCCTCCTTCTTTTTCTTTATTCCTATTTCTACTTGTTCTTCATCTTCATTTTTCTTGTTCTTGTTCTTCTTAATTTTCCTTCTTTTTAATCTTTCTTCCTCTTCTTCCTTCATTTTTCTTCTCGTTCTTCATCTTCCTTTTTCTTCTTCTTGTTTTTCTTCTTAATCTTCCTTCTTCTTTTTTCTTCTTGTTCTTCATCTTCCTTTTTCTTCTTCGTGTTTTTCTTCATAATATTCTTTCTTCTACTTCTTTCTTTTTCTGCTTCTCCTTCTTCCTTCTTTTTCTTCTTCTTTTGCATTTTCTTTCTTTTTTTTCTTCTTTCTACTTGTTCTTCATCTTCCTTCTTCTTCTTGTTTTTCTTCTTAATCTTCATTCTTCTTGTTTTTCTTCTTAATCTTCTTTCTTCTTAATTTTCCTTCTTCTTACTTCTTTTTCTTCTTCTCGTTATTATTATTGTTATTATTATTAATCGAATTACGAATGTAATTATCATAATGAAACTGAATCATTAATTTTGTCTTGTTCACTTCTAGATTCAGTATAACAAGAAATTTCGTTATCTAATATTTTAGTGTCATATCCAACGACTGCGGCTATTCAACAAAGCTGTTATTTTTTTCACAAATATACAAAAATAATAAAAGACGAACTGTAAAGAAAATCAGGCGTAACAAGCTGCAGACATCGATACAAACTTGCCAACACCGTTAAGCCTTTACGAAGCTCTTATCTTCATGGAGAGATAATTCTTAAAAGAGGTGGTAAAGAGATAATGATGTAGGAAGCATAAAAAGAAGTCGAGTAAAAAGAAGGCCCTTTTTTTTTTTTAAAGCTGACAAGTTGACAGTTTTGATAACTGTTTAGCGCGAGGAAAGATTAAACGGACAGAAGCATAGAGAGAAATTAATTGGGTCGGACGAACAGGATTAGGGAGAGAAAAAAAAACGGGGATTAAACCCACCGAATTGATGAGCGTCCTTTTTTTTTAATGGGACTATTTTGATATGTGTAGGGATACACAGCTCCAAGCCCAAAAAAACTTCGGAAAAGAAGCGTCCGTCATTGTAATAGAGACATCATTTAAAGAGATATGTAATAAAAAATACTAATTGCACAAGAGATAGAATAGTAAAACTCAAATTTCGTTAACATCAGTTACGTACCATGCGTGATACAAGATTATATATTTTTCGATACATGACTGACGAGGCAGATTTTTTTCTTTCTGCGGTAGACCAGTTGCAATCCAAGGCTATAGAACACTATTTACATTATTCGGACTCTTGTTCTTATCTTCGCCATATATATTACAACGTTTCGGCTGTTGCACGCGCCGGGCTTCTTCATGTGGTTGGAATATAGAACTGAACCTTTTATTTCGCTCACTTCGGGCAGACTGTTCTAGTTCCACGCGCCGTGTTTTTATTGGATGTGAATTATCAGTTATCTCCTGTTAATTCCCCTCTCCAAGTTCTCCACTGCCTTAACCGGGTATTGAACTCACACTCTTTCGGTCCTGTCACTGGATGTAACCAAAATCTTTATCCACTGTGCCATGTGTCCTGAAGAATGCCGGAGCGTACAACGGCCGAAACCTTGTAATAAATATGGCGATAAAGATGAGGACAATAGTCCGAATTATGTAAATAGTGTACATAATACCTCATCTCAGAGATATAGACAGATACTGAAGGCTATAGAACTTGGTCTATCCTGATATTTACCCATAGCTGGGGAAGGGGAGGATCCATACCTTTCCCAAAGGTTTTAGAACGTAAGTGAATGTAATGGGCTCGCCTGAAATTCGAACTCGGCTCTCCGATTTCTCAAACCGATCCGCTATTCATTACTCTATTGTGTCTCCTTCGTTAACATAATTTCCTCGAAATAACCTTCAAAATAAGAGAAATCTTTTCAGTTGAACATGAAGGAAATTTCACATTGTAAACTTGGGAGTGATACCTACACTAAACCCTGTTTTACGTAAGATTGCTTTCTTAAGCATTTTTCCACTTCTTTCCTATCTTTACTTTCAAATTCCATATATGTTTGGAAAGAGTTGTACTAGTAGCGTACTGCTTTCTTGTAAGAGCTGGTTTTGCTTACAGTGCGTCACCGTTGACAGTGTGAAGAAATAAGCATCTCGTTTTTGTCTCTTTATTGGGCTGTAGTTTTCTTTATCTGAAGGTGGAAGGTGAAAACAGTTTAATACCCTAATGGCTACCGAAGGTTAGAGTTACTTTAGTTAATTTCTATTAATATTCTTGAGGCAATAAGATTAATCAGTAACAACGGTAGACACAATAGCAAGGGTAGACAGTCTGTATTGAATATTCCACCAGCTTGCAGAGAAAGGGAGAGAAAGAAAGAAAAAAAGAAAGAGAGAGAGAGAGAGAGAGGATAAAAATACACATGGAATTGTTCCAGCAAGGAGACCAGCCTCGCACGGTGAGAGGAAAGAAAGCTGACCAGCCAATTGATATTCGTTCTCTCTATTTTTTCTCTCCCTCTTCAAGAAACGATGCCTTGTATGTTCGCCTTCTGGAAATAAAATGAACAAAAAGAATCTTGAAGAAAATTGTCTGGCGCTGATCGAGTGTCTTGATGCAGGGTTGTGGTCCCTACTGAGGAAATGCCGACAGATCACTGGAATCCATAGAAGACACACTTATGAGCTAGACAATCAATCATTGAGAGTACATCCATTTATCATGGCTGAAGAAAACTCTGGGCCTGTTCGGTGATGCTGTTACTAGCTTGTTTTTGGAGATAATGGATGATACCTGTCCCTCTCCTGTTGAGGTATGTTAGGAAAGTAAGGAGGTGGATCTGCTATCATGCTCTCGTCTAGCTAGATTTTTGGAGGGGCACCAATACATCAATGTCATTCAATTATTAAAGACGCAAAACAACACAAAAGTAATTAAAATAATAATTAATACATAATTAACTTGAAGTAATCAAAATGATAATTAAATACACTGAATAACCTTATCCTTTCAATAGCGTTCAGCTCAAATTCGGAAGATACATTTGCCCTGGTTTTCAGTGCATTTCTTAAGGGAAATCAGTTTCTTAAGAGAAATAAGTTTCAGCGCATTACAGAAGTAAGCATATATGGAATCATTTTTAATGTATTTCTGCAGTAAAATCGTAATCATTGCATATATTACGTTGGAACAAACGTTCAAACAGCATCTTTTTTTTAAAACAACTGATTACGTTTCGCACGTGACTGTAATTTATGACATACGTCATGAGGACAACGATAGTTTTCACATCTTTTTACCCATCTGGCAGAAGTTGTTTTTAAGCATTTCACCCCAAGCAAGGCGGGAGTGGCACTAGAACGCAAGGGGTTACAGAGAGTGAAAGTAAGAGTAAAGAGAGAGGGGTTACACAGAGTGAAATTAAGAGTAAAGTGGGAGAGTTTACAGAAAGTGAAAGTAAGAGTAAAGTGAGAGGGGTTACAGAGAGTGAAAGTAAGAGTAAAGAGGGAGAGTTTACAGAAAGTGAAAGTAAGAGTAAAGAGGGAGGGGTTACAGAAAGTGAAAGTAAGAGTAAAGAGGGAGGGGTTACAGAGAGTGAAAGTAAGAGTATTTGAGGAAAGTTTAAAGAGTAGGAGGGGGATTAAGATTAAGACATCAGAAGATGTCGACTGACATTATATTTAAATTTTTGAATATTATAGTTATCACAGAAGCAAGTAACAAGAAGGTAGCTCCATTGTTGGAAAGTGTGAGATAAGAAGCTTTTGGAGTAGAAGAGACAGGCTACATTTAACCGTTTTGACAGTGAAAGGGTGAGACCGACATGCCAACCTAGTAGCACGCTTAAATCCATGCAGTTGGGGCATCAGTGAAAATAGCTCGTCAGAGCAGTTACCATAGAAATATTTGAAGAAAAGACAGAGGGAAGCCACAGCACGTATATGAGAAAGTGACTGTAGACGAGATGCCAGATCAGGGCCTATCACATTGCATATTTTACATAAACAATGTGTGGCCTGTACTTGCGAGTACATTTCACATCCTGTTAAACTCGATCTCCAGGACCTTGTATCTTCTTTAAGCATTTCATCTCAAATAAGGCGGGAGTGCCTCTAGCACGCAAAGAGCTACAGAGAGTGGGAGCAAGAGTAAAGAGGGTTTTTTGAGGAAAAGATAAAGAGAAGGACAGGGATCAAGATCAAGGCATCAGAAGATGTCAATTGACATTACATTTGAATTGAATTTATAGATGATACGATTATAGCTACCAGGAAGCAATTAAGAGGAAAGGAGTTCCACTGTGCGAGAGAAGAAGCTTCTGGAGTAGAACAGGCGGTTACGTTTAATTTTTCGACAGTGAAAGGGTGGGACTGAGAAGTTAATCTAGTAGCACAAGTGAAAATACCTCATCAGCGCAGTTGCCATGAAAATATTTGTAGAAAAGACAGAGGGAAACCACATTACGTCTGTGAGAAAGTGACTGTAGTCGAGATGCCAGGTCAGGACCTATCACATTGCACATCCGTTTTTGTATTTTGTCGAGGACTCCGAGATGAACAACGCGGGCACCAGACCATATATGGCAACATTATTCAACACAAGGACAAATGGTAGATTTGTCGATTTGAAGGATCGGCTCAGACGAGAAAAATCGACACAGGGAACCAACTTTCTTTGCGGTAGATGAAACTGTTGATTCAATGCAGTTGTTCTACGTCAAGTCAGTGGAGAACCTGAGACCAAGAAGACGCAGACAGACGCTCTCACATATATTTTTTTTTAAATTAAAAGGAAATTAGGTTTCTCCATTTCAGCTACTGTTATTGCTCTTTGAAGTTTTGAGGGTCGGGTCGGGCGGTTCCTTTTCCAGCCTTCTGTTTGGACGTCAGTATGTTGATTATGTCATTATTTTCTCTTTAACTTACGTATTATCCATTCTGTTCTTGGGGAAAATTCTTTGTTTTCAAATCTGTAGCTCCAGTCCACGATGTTCGAAGAAAAAATGTCCTCAACGAGACACATTTTTTTATTCGCTAGAAGCCATTTTTAAAAATCGTTCTGGGGACCCGGATGTTTCGATATTTTTACGCGTGCTTGGAACCATCTATGACATCCATGTGACAGTCTCGATTTAATTTAATTTGATTGATTCTTTTTCTACGGTTTATCAAACTTTTGCAGGTTATTTAAAGCCAGACAATATTTTTAGATTGTAAGAATTTTTTTTCTTTTTGTAGATAAGAATGTTTTAGTTATAAAAGTCTTACTTTGAACCATAGCTGGGGTGGGCGAGAATAAATATAATTCATATCCCTCCCAATGATATTTGCTCGTAAGCGAATATAAGGAACACAACGGTAATTGGAACTCGGCTCTCCAAGTAATAGTCCCGAGCCATAATCCATTATACCACCCGCACATCCAAGCTTCCAGCTCTGGGCATTCACAAACGATTTCCCATCTAGTTACTGACCAGGTTTGACGTTGCTTAACTTCGGTGATCGTCTGGAAACCGTTATTTCCACGTAATGTGTCCATAAGCTAATGCTGATTCTCTATCGTAATTTTACAATTTCAAATTCATATACGAATAAAATGATATTAGATGATGATGATGATGATGACGATGGCTGATGATGATGATGACGTATGATGATGATGATGACGACAGATGATGACGACGGATGATGACGACAGATGATGACGACGGATGATGATGATGACTAATGATGATGATTGTTACAGTTTTTTGTGTATATATATATACATGACTAGTGAGCGACTCAAAATGACTTAATTCCCTTTATAGTCTACTAATAAAAGGTTGAACAATCAGAAGCCGCACAACACTGTATCCGTCGTGTTATAAGGCGGCCATTTTTGTTTATCCTACCGGAATGACCAGAGCCAACTTGTCAGGCGAAGATGACAGACGGAAGAACTACGGTCTGCTACTTTGCTGCGATATCCACTGCTAACCTAAACCACGCTTTCCTACTGTCTGCGAAATATTCACTGCTAACCTCTGGATTCTATACTCGAAGACGACCGTCAAAATGTCTAACAATGATGACAGATGATGACGATGGCAGATGATGATGACTAGGTATGATAATGATAATGACGACAGATGATGACAACGGATGATGATGATGATAATGACGACGTATGGTGATGATGATGATGACGACGGGTGCTGATGATGACGACGGATGCTGATGATGATGGTTAATAATGATGTCGACGGCGGATGATAATGATGTCGACGGCGGATGATGACTACGGATGATGATGATGATGATGATTACGACAGATGATGATGATGATTACGACAGATGATGACGACGGGTTATAATGATGATGATGATGATGATAATGGTGGCGGAAGATGATGATGACTAGGTATGATGATGATGTTGATGATGATGATGATGATGATGATGATGACAGATGATGACGATGACTAGGTATGATGATGATGATGATGACGACAGATGATGACTACGGATGATGATGATGACGCATGGTGATGATGATGATGACGGATGATGATGATGACGACGGATGATCATGATGCTAATAATGACGACGGTCGATAATGATGACCACGACGGATGATGACGACGGATGATAACGATTATGACGGATGATGATGATGACGACGGATGATGATGATGACGACCGATATTGACGAAGGATGATGATGATGATGATGATGATGATGACGGCGATGGATGATCATGATGAAGATGACGAATGATCATGATGATCATGATTACAGATGATGACGACGGATGATGATGATGATGACGACGAATGATGATGACGGATGGTAATGATGATGATGATGCTGAGGACGGATTATGATGACGACGACAACGAATGATGATGATGATGATGATGATGATGATGGTTGACGGATGATAAAAATCTACCCAATATTCGGTGGTTTTGCGACTCTTAAGAAAAAGAAATATCTTGGTCAAACTAGAGAATTATAGCTCCGTACCATTTCTAGAGAAGAAGAAAAAAATGAATTAGAAAGTACAAGGAATGACTAAGGTCTTGGTGAAGATTCCCAGGAATCATGAGATAGAAAATTCAAAGTTATTCCAGCAGTTATAAGAGCATTAAAAACGACTCGGCAAAGACCACACTATTGGCTCAAAGAAACTTATTCAGCCGGGGGAATATTTGAAATCCCAAAGTTGATCGCCGTACGGACGATTAAAATTCATAGAAAATGGAAAAAAAACAAAAAAACAACAACATTATAGACATAAGGAGATTTGTGGTAAACATATACGCAAACAAGAAGACTCTTTCAAAGGAACAATGCCAGCAACACCAGCAGCAGCAGCAGCAGCATCAGGAAAAATAATAATGATAATAATAAAATGTTGTAAAGGAAAATAAAAAAATGAAGAATAAACACGAAGAAAATGGTATAAAGGGACAAAATCGATGAGTATTGGAAGGAAGAAAAAGAAAAAAAAGAACTAAAAGAGTGAACGAAAGAAAGACCCAAAAGGGAACTGTAAAAAGAAAGAGAAGGTGGAGATTAGAAAGAAAGCGAGAAGAATATTAAGAAAGAGAAGATAATGAAATGAAGAAAAAAAAAGCCGATGAATGGAGTAGCAAAGGAAAGAAGAGTTAAAAAGAAAGATATAGAAAATGAAAGTTGTGCGGGACAAACTAGAATAAAGGAAAAGAGAAAATGACGTCGAAGGAGAAGGAAACTTGAAGAGAGGTAAAAAAAGGGAGAAGAAGAAGAAGAAAAAGATGAAGAAGAAGACAGAGAATAAGAAAGAATGAACGAAAGGGAGAATTTATTTTAATTAAAAAAACAAAAGAATAACGTAAAAGGAATGTTAAGTTAGAATAATAATAATAATAATAATAATAATAATAATAATAATAATAATAATAATAATAATAATAGTGGTAATAATAACTTGGAATTATAAAAAATGGAACAAAACAACACACTGAAAGAATCCTGGAAAATAATAATAATACAGAAAATTGTCTTATTAATACAGCACACACACTAAGGAGAACTTTGGCAGAGAACTTCATCGGAGATAAAAAAAAAAAAAAAAAAAAAAATTAACATGAAAGCCATAACAACACACCACGACCTGCCTTAGGTCTTTCCGCAGAAAAAAATAATAATAATAACAGAATAATTAATGAATAATAATAAAAAGGAAGAAAAGAAACAAAAAAAAAAAATGAGGAAAAGAAAAAAAAAAAAGAAACGAAGAAGAGGAAAAAAAAAAGAAATAAACCATTGAAGGAAACCTGGACAGAAAGGTGGAGAAAAAAGGACGAAATGAAAGGCCACCCCTTTTGTGGGGTCTGGAGTAAGAAGCAACAGAGACGTCGGAATGAAACAAACAGGAAATATAATAGTAAAAAAAAAAAATAAAAAATAAAAATAGAAAAATCTACATATATGTACAGCTCATACTTTGTCTATTTAAAATGTCTGATTTTATGTCTTGTTTTACATTTTATACAAAAGTGATCAGTGCAAAATGTCATGACGACATTTCTAACCGTCCGTCTCTACTTGGGACTCGCAAGGAAATGTGTATATAACAGACATTCCATGAAATAATAATAATAATAATCCTAAAAAGAAATTTCGATGGTCTTTAACCAAGTTTGTATACATACGTGTCATCGACATACACGCTTGTTTCGCTGTATCTCAACAGATCAGGGCGACTAGACAACGGATTGCTTCAATCTGGGATAGAAACCCGACAAATTTGGCGTCAGTTGGAGTTTCTATCCCTGAGCTATCAGTGCACGGCAGTAGGAAAGCGAAATTCTAGTGTATTATTTTTATGAATGTAAACAAGCTTCAGCCAGCCATATTGCTCAATTCATTTAATGAAGTACACACACACACATATATATATATATATATATATATATATATATATATATATATATATATATATTACTGTTATAAATTACAATAAAATAATTTTACATCGATACAGGAAAACTTTAAAAATATATATATATATATTATTGTTATAAATTACAATAAAATCATTTTACATCGATACAGGAAAACTTCAATATATATATATATATATATATATATATATATATATATATATATATATATATATATATTATTGTTATAAATTACAATAAAATCATTTTAAATCCATACAGGAAAACTTTCTTGTTTCAGTACTGAGATGGTACTTCTTCAGGCGATGGTAGATAACTTGTGATAAAAATGATTTATTAGAGAAAATTAAAATCAATCTTTACCTTCTTTTCGTAAGTTAAAGGAAGGCGCATAAGGTCACAATTGAAAATACCTTTCCTGAAGATGTGCCATTTTATTATTGAAACATGAAAGTTTTTGTGTAGCTCTTAATTTATTTTTATTGTAATGTATTATAATAAAAAAATGTATTATAATAAAAAATAATATAATAATATATTGCTCTACTTTGTATTGAGCACTTTTTTCAAAATAAATGATACGAACTGTTCCTGATCTGTTCTTTCACTTATTTTTATATATATATATATATATATATATATATATATATATATATTTGTATGCATGTTAGTCCTTTAGAATGCATCGGGGCTTGTCCTAAACGCTCAGCTGCAGTTTTATTAACAAGCGGAATTTTACAGGTGTATTTACTCTCAACGGGTTTAGAATTCAGATTTTTCCTTCCGCTGGTCGGACTGACAACTAAATACTACAGAGCCAATTCTAAATCTATAGAACAGAAATCGAAGGAAATAATAATAATAATAATAATAATAATAATAATAATAATAATAATAATAATTACAGAAAATCGTGATTTCCAGAAAAAATATCCAAGTGCTTGATTACTACAGTACAGCGCCCCTGTTCCTTAATTTCCCATTATTCGTAACCCTCTTTTTATTTAGGTATAATTTAGATTAGTCAACGCTTTTATCATTTCCTGTTTATCCCTTATTAATCACCGGACAATCAACCATATGATTAAGGCGGGTCCTACTTTCTTATCCTCTTAATTTCTACCCCAAACGAGAGTAGCGCCGGTATGTAACTTCTTAAACTTTTTCCCTCAACATTAGCTTTCTATAATATCTTATTAATAATTGAACATTTATTAGCTACTTTCTATATATTTATTTTGTTCCTATACTTCGCCATGCAGAAAGCCTTTCAATACGTCTTGACTGTCCTC
>CAHIKZ030001036.1:447500-585000 GCA_903632075.3 Acanthosepion pharaonis
TATATATATGTGTGTGTGTGTGTGTGTGTAAAAGGAGCCTAATTTATATATATTTTTGAAGACAAAAGAAATTTGCTTACTTTGGTAAGAATAGAGACCATATATTATATATTAAATGGAAGGACGTATCTCGTATATTTTGACTAGAAGAAAAATATCTTTATTTTATATTCCACAATAAAAATCTCATGTATAAAAATATTATAAAGGATTAATATAACTTACATCTTATTAGATCAAGAGTAATATAAAAAAAAGTTTAATATTAAATCAAATAGAATAAAATTATATCAAACTGATTAAATTAATCCATTAAAATTAGAAAAGAAATTTCAATATTTTACCCATAATTTCCTCAAACCAATAACACTTGGATTAACCAATATTTAACATTAAATCCAAGCAATTTGTTATCCTTGTCGATAACAATTCTTCCAAATTAAATAAGATGTATTGAAATCTTCGCAGACATGTCAGCACATCTGCAAAATCATTATTAATTGGCGCTTAATTCTCTGACGTTATAAAAATTGGTTTTACGTGTCTTTAATTTTTCTTTCAAATATTACGCATTTATCGTTGAAGAATTATCGCAAAAGTTAGCTCTGAGAACTAAAATACCCCAAATCTGTCCACATTCTTAAATTAGATTCTCAATGAACCGAATATGTTTTGAACAAACTGTCTGTCTCTATGAAATTCTTTTCTGTACTGCGAGATGCATGAATCGAAATCTGGCTTAATGTCGTCTGTTTTTCAAACCCAGCAAGAAGATTACTCTTGTTGACAATTCATGTGTTGTTTTTTTCGCCATCTTCTTTTTCAGTCTAAAGAATACACCTGATTAATAATTTCTTCTGTCTTAATGCATTCGGTTGGCTTGAACCATATACGAAAATTCTCTTGTTAGATCACGGCCTTACTGGACTTTTCCCCATAAGAATACAATGGATAATACAAATTCCACCCTCTTTGATTATATACGCATTCACCATCCACGAATTGTGGGAAACCAACATCAAACCAAAACAACCCGATTCCATTTTTGAGGTGTACATTGGAAAGTGGAGACGATCGGCATTTCTTCCTTTCTTTCTCTTTTACTTTTCTTTTTCTGACTTTCAAAATTGTAAGACAGCAGACGTCATTATTTTTACCTTGAAATCGTCTGCAGATTAAGTTTTAAGCAATTTTTCATAATATAATAATTTAAAACAAATCTAGTTTTATTATTTTTAGGTAAACTATTTGCCTACTAATCTTACTACAAAATCTATGAAATGAAATCGACTTCTATGTTGATATGATCGGTTGGTGAAAGAAATCTGAAAGATAAAAAAAAAATACTAATAATAAAGCTATAAATATTTCTTGTACATAAGTTGGCATTTTGATCAAATGGGAGCATGCATGAGAAAGATTTTAAAATCGGAATTTTCGGAAACGCCTGTGTACTTTATCAACGAGACAAGAAATAAAAAAAGAAAAAATGAATATATATATATAAAATGAATATATATATATATATATATATATATATATATATATATATGAATATATATATATATATATATATATATATATATATATATATATATATATATATATATAACATAATGAGAAGCTACGTATAAATATATATATAAATAAATAAATACTTTCATAAAATAAAACATTATCATTTTTTTAATTTGCAACTTTTATATATATATATATATATATATATATATATATATATATATATATATATGTATGTATGTATTACCATGACAATGAGACCACCACACGCACATAATAATAATAAATATATTTTTCTTCGTCGTTTTCCACGACTCTGAGCTTCATGCATAAGAAAATGAGGATATAAAAGAATTTGAACATTACGAATTCAAATCAATTAAAACTCCACGGGCAGATAATCTGCTTCGATGATGGACAACGGGAAGGCCCTATTCTCGATAGTTAAAAAAAAATCAAATTGACCAAGTTTACTAATGGCCGGCAAAACTCAAAAAAAAAAAAAAAATGGAAGAAGAAAAAAGACAACCAAATCTGCCTTAGATATAAGAAAATGATAACGTAATAATTAATGTTGACAGAATATCTGTAAAAAGACAATATGAATGAAGAAAGAAAGAAAATCTAAAAAATGTTTACTTCTTGTTTATTGGGGAAGAGAAGATGACTTCCATCGTCTAGCAAAAGAATCACGTATATGGCTGTCCTACAAAACGAGTGAAAGAAAGGAAAAAGAAATATGGTCGCCCTGACATCTTAATTTAAGAATGACACGGTCCCGGAAGTAAGAGAATTGAACAAAGTATGCAAATGTTTTGCGAGATCAACTCGGCATAAAAAACACCACGCGTGAGAAAATAGTTTTTGCCTGCGGCTTGTACGGAGAGACTTTGTCACTTAGAAGCGGATTACTTGGGTCAGTTTCACACATTTATAAATACTTATTTTAAATTAAATCCCTTACATTTGTCTTGATAAAGTCCATTAGAGGACGAAATGCTTCGGCTAAGATAAGTTTTCCTTTTGTCTTTATTCTTATATTATATTTTATATGAATCCAGTCGGTCTACCGCAGAAAGAAATGGAAACCTACCGCAAGAAAAAAATCTACCTCGTCAACCATATATCGAAAGATACATGATCGCCTAAGCGAGTATCACTCATGGCACATAACGGACTGAGTGTTGCGCTAAGAAGGTTTAAATAAATACAAATCATTTAATCATATGAGAACAGCTTGGAAGAGAAAGAGATGGAGAAACATTAATATTGTCGATATTATTATGTCTAGCAACTAAAATTAACTGTGATGCGTCCAATCCTAATATGGAGGCCATTTTGTTTTAATGTCGTATTTCAAGTATGGCGTTGGATTCAGTATAAATTCGATAAAATGTTTGTAATGTAAGTGTAAATCCGAAAATATTACATCACAGCTGACAGGTCAGTCTGAAAAGTTGAGACGCCTATCAATAAGGCAGATTAATATTGCTTACAAGAGAAGACAGTAAAGAATTAATTTGGATAAAAATAGATGAGAAAAATGGAGCCGATCTATCTATCTATCTATCTATCTATCTATCTATCAGTTTATTCATATCTATGTATATGTATTCTGATATGCATACACATATTTGATCACATGCTATTACCAACGCTATTATTTAAATGTGCGCTCGCGCGCACACACACACACACATCTCTCTCTCTCTCTCTCTATCTATCTATGCATATGTGTGTGTGTACACTAATCTGATTGCAACTTCCTAAGTAAATTTCCAAAGCACACACGTGTGTGTGTGTGTGTGTGTATTCTTTGCACAAATATATACATATATATTTATCCTTATAATATTCCCAATTACTCTCATTCTCACCTCCGTCTATCATCATCGTCATCATCATCATTAGAAGCAGCACTCTCTCTCTCTCTCTCTCTCTCTCTATATATATATATATATATATATATAGATATATAGATATAGATGTAGATATTATATATGTATAGAATATTCCTTTTAAACATGAGACAGACTGTCGCCACTGTGTGTTGAATGCTATGCTCACCTTTATATATTTGATACTGACACAAAAAAACTCTCACTTATTTTAAACACATATTTATGAACATATTCTTTAATATTCTTTAACATTCTTCACTATACTCCCACTTCACCTTGCAAAAAAAAAATACGGATATATATTTCTTATTAATATCTATCTATCTATCTATCTATCTATCTATCTACAGACGGATCGACAAAATAGTATCGGAATTGTGATGTTGTATCAGACTAAGCTTAGCGTAGCAATTATTTTATTATTCAAATGCTAACCACAACACATAAACAAGCCTGGCCGCATTTCAAACATGCATCACGATATAATATATATATATATATATATATATATATATATTCATATTATATATAGATAAGAGTTTGTGACCCTGGGTTTCAAGCTTTTGCGATCATCAGACAAACTCTTATCCATACAACTGAATATGTTAGCGTTATCAGTCATATTAAGCGCTTTCCACTAAGTTCTGCATATCCAAGATAATATATATAACCTAACCTGAACAAAATAAACTATGAAATCTCCACAAATATTCTTAAATGCCTATAATTGATAACAGAAGCCATTGGTTTATACCAACGGTTTCCTATACTTAATACTTCTCGTTTTTCACTCTCGCGTGGTCAGGTGTGACGTCATGAGCTGCGACGGGATTTTCACTTCCGCGTCTCGTATACACGAGTTAGTCATTTCTTTGAAATATTTCATGCAACAAAAACAGACTTTCATCAATGTTTCGTCCGTGTATTGGTTGATATAGTGAAAAGTAATTGTCATCTTTGATAATGGTTTATGCAAGCCGAAAGCTTAGATTGTATTTAAACATGTATCAATATGGTGATTTTCTTTCGTCTTTCAACAATAATGTTATTAAGCTTATCAGACAATACGAAAGGAACTTACTTAAAATAAATAGACAAAACTTATCTATATTATTTAATGAAACATACATTAATGAAAAATTGCTGCCTAAATATACACAATATATATATATATATATATATATATATATATATATATATATATATATATATATATATATATATATGAACAGTGAGCGGTGAGATTTAAGATCTTGTCGTCAATATCAGTAATATTAAAGAAAACTTATTTTTTGTCTATTTTCAATTTCCAGTTCCGGTCTTAAGTAACACCAATGTCAGCCATTTTATAAGAAAATTAATTCCTTTAAACCTTTTGCTAAAAATAATATTAAGTTAAAGGTTATTTTGTTATTGTATACGTAAAAGTTTCATATAAGAAATTCTTTCAAGGTTTAATTAATCAAAACGAAGGGTTATTAATTTTCATATCAGGCTGCTTCAAAATTCTTTTACTTATTTATTAACGCTGAAATAAATTTATCCAAATTGAAAATCGGAAACTGTTAATAGAAAATAATGACACTTTTCTAATTTATGAAAATTCATGTCAAACAACATTAAGCCTTTAACGGCAGAAGACTTCTATACATGTCAAGATTTGTCCATTCTCTTAGGCAGGCTTTCAAAAAATAGGACCTTATTACTCACCACAGAGAACCATCCCTGCCTCCCATTAGAATGTCTGACGCCCAACTCCACAAGAGCACCTCTTTCGGTCTCACATTGACTGCTGACCTGAGATGGAACAAATACATTGAGTCAATAGTTTCGTCCACCGCAAGAAAAGTTGGCTCCCTGTGCCGCGCCAGGAAATTTTTCTCGCCTGAGTAGATACTTCAAATCTACAAATCAACCATTCACCCTTGCATAGAGTATTGATGCTCTATATTTATGTTTGTCTCGAAGTCCTGGATAAAATCCAAAGACGGATATGCAATGTAATTGGCCCTGATCTGGCATCTCGACTGCAGTCCCTCTCTCATAGACGTGCTGTATCCTCCTTCTGTCTTTTTTTTCCAAATACTTTCACGGTAACTGCTCCGATGAGCTGCTTTCGCTGGTTCCCAGACTTCATGAATTTAAGCGTTCAAATAGGATGGCATCTCGCTCTCACTCTTTCACTGTCGAAACTGATAATTGTAGCCGTCTCTTTTACTCCAATAGCTTCATGTCTTGCACTTCTCGCCTTTGGAACTCCCTCACCTTTTCCTGTTTCCCTGATAGCTGTAATCTCCAACTATTCAAATGTAATGTCAATCGACGTCTCCAGATGCCCTGGTCTATCCCCTATCCTTCTCTTCATCCTTTCCTCTATCACTCCTATTTGCTCTAGCTCCAACTCTCTGTAACCTCTTGTGTGCTAATGGCTTCCCGCCTTGCTTGGGGTGAAACGCTTAAAAAAAAGAAAATGATTTTCGCGCAATTATTTCTGTCCTGCGAATGGTCTACAAAGTTATACATTGTTTTGTGATCAGAGTAAATTAGGCAATTGATCATGCGCAAAAATTAAGTTTTATGGTAGCTTGATTTTCATTTTTTACATTATTCGGAATATTGACCTCATCTTGGTCGCCATATTTATTACAATGTTTCGGTCGTTGTACGCTCCGGCCTTCTTCAAATGGTTGGAATGTCGAACTGAACTTTAACCGGGTATCGAACTCACACTCTTTGGGTCCTGTCACTGGATCTAACCAACGCCTTTATCCACTGTGCCATGTGTCCTAGAGCAGTCTACCCCAGTAAGCGAAATAAAGGGCTAAGTTCGACATTCCAACTACCTGAAGAAGGCGCGAGCGTACAACGGCCGAAATGTTGTGATAAATATGGCAACAAAGATGATGACAATAGACCGAATAATTTAAATAGTGTGCATAATACCTAATATCAGAAATATATACAGATAATGAAGGGCCGAAACGTTGTAATAAATATGGCGACAAAAATGAGGACAATAGTCCGAATAATGTAAATAAAGTTACTTAATAACTCATCTTAGAAATATAGACAGATACTGAAAGGCTGAAACCTTAAAATAAATATGGCGACAAAAATGAGGACAATAGTCCGAATAATGGAAATAATGTACATAATACCTCATCTCATAAATATAGACAGATACTGAAAGGCCGAAACGTTGTAATAAATATGGCGACAAAGATGAGGACAATAGTTCGAACAATGAAAATAATGTAATTAATACCTCATTTAAGAAATATAGACAGATACTTAAAGGCCGAAACGTTGTAATAAATATGGCAGCAAAGATGAGGACAATAGTCCGAATAATGTAAATAATGTACATAATACCTCATCTCAGAAATATAAACAGATACTGAAAGGCCGAAACGTTGTAATAAATATGGCAACAAAGATGAGGACAATAATGTAAATAGTGTACATAATACCTCATCTCAGAAATATAGACAGTTAACTTGATTTTGTTCCGCCATTATTTATTTATTTTGTTTATTGATGCATATTTTCGTTGGCGTGTATTATTGAGTTTGCTCTATTTTTTTCAATCTGTACGCAATTTGCTCTAGCAACCAAAGATTACTATTCTGTCCGCAATGTGTCTCTTCATTGCTTTAATTGTGTAACCCTGCTTTTAGGTATCACGGATTGTTAAAATATTATTCTATTTCCTTTCAGGACATTGTTTTCTTTAGTATCTGAAAACTGACATGGTTTCTTGGGAAAGATAGAGGAGTAGTTTCATGATCCTTTACCACGGTTTTGATTTCTAAGTTCTCCTTTTAAATTGACCCTCCCCCGCTATATTACTATTTAATCAATTGCTGGGAACGTGAAGAAGAAATGTATTCATTTCTTATCCAATTGCATTAGTGAGAAATAAACGCGGCAAACTTAGCAGGAGTTTGAAGTACGGCGCCGATAACCGTTACACCGCCTACGCATATATATTACTTTAAGTTTTATTTTTCTGCTACCCAAGGAGAGGAAGATATTCTAGCCTGATACCGAGAGCATAGGTTCGAATAGAGAAGAATTGATGGGTAGTTGCCTTTATAATGGCATAGTGTGAAAGTGAGTGTAAAAAGACACGACTGCGATTTGAAATCAACTCACCGATTCCATAGTTATTGCCGATTGCCACCGCACAGCAGGCATTTGAAACACCGACTAAATAAACAAAAAAAAAAAAAAAAAAAACAAAGATAGCTCTGACACTGGTGGATATACATATCATTATTCTGCCTAAGACAGAGCCAATTTGTAAGTTGTTTAGGTATTTACATGGAGAAAAAAATGTATTAAAATCACTATATTAACGAATTTGTTTGTTTTTTTTTGTTTTTTTTTCCAAATTTGTTAAATAAACAATTCGATATGTTACAGAGATGAGAAAACGTAAAAAAAAAACAAAAAAAATCTGATAAATAATATCATAACTAGATAACGTCAAAATCGTAAGTAAAAAGTTTTCAGTTTCTGAATTTCTCCTTTAGGGAAAATTAATTTTTTTTTTGTCGGATATAGCCTAAAGCTCAGTAAAACTCTTGAAAAAAAAAATTAGTTCTAAAATCTTTTAAGGACACCAGTGATTTCATCATGTGCTTATTTTCACAAAATATTTGCGTCTAGCCTTAAGCGACATAAAGTAACCAGAGAAAATCGAACTTAATTCTGCTGAATTTGTCAGTGAGACTACACAATGTCAGTTTTCATAATAAAATTGGTATTAAACAACCAGAGTTATAAAATTTTACGGGACAGACTTGTATATATATTACTTTCTCTTTTTCACTCTTTTTCTCTCCCCTATATATATATATATATATATATATATATATATATATATATATATATATATATATATATATATATATATATATATATATATATATATATTATATATATATATTTTTATATATATACATATATATATATATATATATATATATAAATTTATCATATAAATTTTATATTATAATATCTGTATTTATGAGACATGTTTACAATAACCTGTTTCGTGCTGCGAGGTTTTATTGTGTATTTAGGTTTGTTCACCACATAAATAAATGTAGACAGTAATGACTTATGTCCAAAAATACACATATTTTCGACCGATACACGAAGTTAAGAAACGGCGAGCCTCGTCGATACTTAGATGAGAGACCTTTTTGGAACCCCCAATGCCGTAGTTTAACATCGGTTAGATGTAACTCATTATGCTCGGAGGGCATTTTATATAAGAGATACGAAAATCAGATTCCAAATTTCCACTGCCCTGCAGCCATATTCAATCTTGGGAAAATGGTTTCGGTCGTAAACACTTTTAATGAATCTGATGTCTGAATCTCTTGAGCAGTTTGTAGCAGTATTCAGCAACGTACTGGCAGTACTTGCTAAGGTGTTGAACTATGCATATGGATTCATTGGGCAGTTTCAGCCATGTAAAAAACTAGCACGTACTGCATGAATAAGGGTCTGATCTAGCCCGTCATTGTGCACTGGGAAGGTGGGAAGCAACAGTCTACTGACAACAGTGCTTGAAACCTCAACCAAGGGCAACTCCAATGTCTCCCAGACAGATAGGTGTATATGATGGATGAATATAGCAGAATATTTATTAATTATTTTTTTTTCAAATTTCAGATATAAAAAGATTTCCATGGGTGTTAAGGAAGGTATGAACTCAAAAGAGAAACACTATATTGCAATGTTATTAAGTGATGGGACCACATCTTCGGAAACAAATAAATAAATAAATAAATAAATAAAAAATAAAATGAAAACATGTTTAAACAATAAAAAAATAAATTGAGTAATTTTTAATCATTACACCCCAAACAAAGCGGTGAAGCCACTAACGCGCAAGCGGTTACTGAGATTAAAATAATCTGGGAAAAAAATACATTATTAAGCATAGAGGCCAATAAAAAAAAAAGCAGTAATTAAAAAAAGACCGAAGATGGACGGTTGAGATTGCATTTTGAAAGGTGGGAATTTATCAGAAGCTCATAGAAAAGTAAAAAATGAAATACTTCATAGGAGGAATAATGAAGTTTGTGGATAATAGTCTGATAATTTGGGTATCCGTTAAAAATGTTGATTCTGTTGGTTAAAATTGACGATAGATTGTACTACGCTACATATATCCGGGTTCTTTGGGACCATTTCATACCAAACTTGGATAATGGTGAATTTTTTTTTTCAACATGACCAAGCATTATGTTACAAATCGTATGCAAATGAACTTTGTTAGAGCACTGAAAGGTTGACCAACTCTAGTAGGAGAGTGTGAGTTAAAATGATGTTAACACTAGTATGAGTTGATGATTCAAATTTATATCAACACTAGTATGAGAGAATGAGTCAAAATTATGTTAACACTAGTATGAGAGAATGAGTCAAAATTGTTAACACTAGTTCGAGAGGATGAGTCAAAATTATGTCAACACTTGTATGAGAGGATCAGTCAAAATGATGTCAACACTAGTATGAGAGGATCAGTCAAAATTATGTCAACACTAGTAGGAGAGGATCAGTCAAAATTATGTCAACACTAGTAGGAGAGGATCAGTCAAAATTATGTCAACACTAGTATGAGAGCGTGAGTTAAAATGATGTTAACACTAGTATGAGTTGATGATTCAAATTTATATCAACACTAGTATGATAGAATGAGTTAAATTTATGGTAACACTAGTACACAATAGAACTTGCGGTACATCTAGCTATTTCAACGGTAAAAAAATAAAAGACCTGACTTAAATATCTTCGAGGAAATATGGATAAAACTAAAGTTTTCGTCAGAGGAATCTGGTTAAATGGCTTATCACAAATTGGAAGATGATGAAGGATTTGGACGCATCTCTTCATCGGTAAAATAACATTAATAATTATAACTGTATTAAAAACTCAGAAAAAATATAAGACTTCATTGTTCAACTCAAATAATCCTAATCTTAGATATTGGATTAATGAGTTCTCCCTCGTAGTACCCCGACTTCATGAACTTAAGCGGAATACTAAATTGGCAATTAGATTTTATTTTTTTACCGTTGAAATAGATGTACCGCAAGTTCTATTGTGTACTAGTGTTACCATAAATTTGACTCATTCTCTCATACTAGTGTTGATATAAATTTGAATCATCAACTCATACTAGTGTTAACATCATTTTAACTCACACTCTCCTACTAGTGTTGACATAATTTTGACTCATTCTCCGTACTAGTGTTAACATAATTTTGACTGATCCTCTCATACTAGTGTTGACATCATTCTGATTGATCCTCTCATACTAGTGTTGACATAATATTGACTCATCCTCTTGTACTAGTGTTAACAATTTTGACTCATGCTCTCATACTAGTGTTGACATAATTTCGACTCATCCTTTCATCCTAGTGTTGACATCATTTTGACTCATCCTCTCATACTTGTGTTAACATAATTGGCAATTAGATTTCATTGTTTTACCGTTGAAATAGTTAGATGCACCGTAAGTTCTGTTCTAATAGTTTCTTCTATCACACTTCTTGCCTGTGGAACTCTCTTCCAGTTTCTGGTTTCCTTGCCACCTATGATCTTCAAACATTTTAAACCAATTTCAGCCGCTGTTATCTGTCTTTCTGAATTCTGTTATTATATTGTCCTTTCTCCCCACTTTCATATTATTTCACACCCAGTAACCCGTTGCGTCTTAGTGGCATTATCACCTCGCTTGGGATGAAATCATTAAGAAAAAAAATGTGCTGAGCTGGTGATACTCTTTATTAATAACCTAAGCCGGTAATTGAACGCCCGGTATGTTTCTCATAACACGAAGGATAGATTATCTTGACATGTTTGTTAACACATTTCAGCAAACGTTAGGGATGAAAAGCTTAATTTAGTCGATAGATGTATGGATATCGACGCAGAAAGTGGAAGCAACGAAGCGAGTTCAAATCCCGGTCTCATCTGTTACGTTCACTTTTACACACTCTTGGTAAAGTCGTGGCCCTGTCAATGTTTTCCCCACCTATGGATTAAATAGTAGTGTAGACTAGGCCGTCTAGCCATGAGTGTCAACCAGTCGAAGAGAACGAAAATCCCTGAGTTTCAAAATGCAGAGAATACAAGGTAAATCTACTTCATTATCTTTTTCAAAGAGGCTTTGACAATTTGAGCATAATGAATCGGCTCTACTAGATCCGTTCGTACCAATGCAGATGTCCCCCTTGGACCTAGTTTGTTTTTAATTTTAATTAATGACCTTCCCCATGACATCAGCTCCCAACTTGGTATCTACGCTCATGACACAACCATTTATTTCAGTGTCGATTGTATGTCTGGTCATTTCTATAAAGTCAAAATAGCAGATGATGTCCTTCAGTCTGTTGTTAACTGGGGCAAAGGATGGCTTGTTAATTTTAATGCCTCTAAACTGCTCTCTATTAATCATCTAAGACAAGGGTCGGCACGCGTGCTACACGTGGCACGCCAAACAATTTTCAAATGGCACGCACCCGCAAATGATATCACAAAGTCCGAACGAATAACTACTACAACGCAAAGAAGATATTAACTGTTTCAGAATTGCTGACTCTTTGGACTCCCATTAATAATAAAAACTTTTAAAAAACATTTAAAAAGAGTTTATTTATATTAATTTGGTTTAGCAGTTACTGTATATATTACTATATAAAATATATCGTAGAACAAGTATATTGACATTGTATAAAAATACGTATGCTCAAGCAATGGCAAAGAAACAGCAATATTATCTGGACTCTCGGCTTCAGCCACTGCACCCTACCACCGTAAAGTTTCTACCTTATGCCTTTTCTATAAATACTTTAATCGTAATATTAAAATATAAAAAGAAAATTGTATTAGACTGACAGCTAAACAACTCTGTTTGAGGCGTTAGTCACCTTATGGCCCCTGAATGAAGTATATACCAGGGGTCAGCAACTTTTAAAAACGTTTCATTTCTATTAATGTAGTTTACTTATTATTGTATATATTACTATATAAAATATATTGTAGATCAGGTATATTGACCATGACTAGTATAAAAATACATATGCTGTTGGTACACTGAATGATTTTAAAACCCGAAATTGGCACATAGTCACCAAAATGTTGCCGACCCCTGATCTAAGAGGCCTCTTTCTATCCTCCATCAGCATGGCTGATTCTAACATCCAAGAGAGTGACTCATTTCACCTTCTTAGGTTAAGGTTCACGGTTGACGTGAAGTGGAAAGACTATGTTGAATCCATTTGCTAGGTGAGCCACTAAGAAAATTCGTTCACCGTGTCATGCTACACAATTTTTCTCTCCAGAATCTATCTTACATAACTATAAGACTACCATTCTTAGAATCTTGCTCCAACCTATGGTCCGGTGCTTCACGGTAATTGTTCGTATGAGCTCTTCGCTACCCTTTATGAATTTAAGTGCAGTACTAGACTGACATCAAGGTCTCAGCAATATACACTGGAGTTGGCTTGATGTAACCGTAAGTTCTATGCTAACAGTTTCTTTTCTCTTTGTGGTCCATCCTACCCAGCCAAATTTAATGTTCACAAATTTAAATGCAATGTGAATCGCTGTCTAACCGTCGTCATGCAGGTTGAACTCAATTATATATATATATATATATATATATATATATATATATATACCTAAGTATAGGATTGGTGTATACGGTGTATTATATATATATATATATATATATATATATATATATATATATATATATATATCTTAAAAACATATACTAAAATATATATATATATATATTATATACATATACTAAAATATATATATATATATATAATATATACATATATTAATATATATATAATATATACATATACTAAATATATAATATTATAAATAATATATACATGCACTAAATATATATAAAATATACTAAATATATATAAATAATATATACATATACTAAATATATATAAATAATACACTGCGTGCCAAATTATTATCGCGGTAACTTTTTTCTAATATTTCAAAAACTGTCCAATCAATTCACACAAAATTTTCGCACAATGTTAGCAACACTGACCTGCGCAATCATTGAAATTTTCGTACTGATCTGCGCAATGTAAACAAACTGGCGCCATATTTGTTATTAGCACAGTGATTTGAGCGTGCCAAATTATTAGAAAGATTTAGTAAAATTCCCAGAATTGGGCAAACAAAACGTTCATTAATGTTGAACGTGAATGTTTATGATCAAAAGAAGCTAATAAATAAGATAATCAAACAAATAATAACAGATACAAACAAAGGCACAGTTTTAAACAAATTAATAGGGAATGTGCTTTCCCTTTTTTGAAATTACTTGAAGAAGTCGACGATCCATAGAATCTGTTAAGTGTAGGATGTCATCTGCTGTAATGCCGCGAGATATGTCAAGAATTGCTTCCCACAGCTCAGCGTTGCTCCTGAATTGTCGTCCGTTGGCGTACAGTCTTCGCTTCATGATGCTCCAAAGGTTTTCGATTGGGTTTAAATCCGAACAATTTACTGGCCACTTCATTTTTTGAGGTCCATCAAAGCCTAACAGTTTCAAATATTCAGTATTCTTGTGAGCAGCATGTGAGGGAGAATTATCTTGCATAAAAACAATGGCCCTTCTGAAGGATAAATCTTTGCCCTTTCATCCACGGTTCAAGATGCTCCTTCATAAACGATATATATGCATCAGCAGCCATTTTGACGCCATCTGGTACTCTCCATGGGCCCACTAATGTTTTTCCAATAATACCACTCCAGATCATTATGCCTCCGCCGCCTTGTTGGCGTCTCAAACGCTGATGGCGATTCTGTCCGTTCAGTACCCAGCCTTTGGACTATCTATCTGGTCCATCAAGTGTTGCCCGAGTTTCGTCTGTGAACAAAACTTTAGAGAAGTCAATCTTCATATTGTCCTCGGCCCATTCCAATCGATTTTGAATGTGATTTCTCGTCAACGGAGGCTTCGATACAGGTTTGACTGTTGTTGCTATTTTCCTCAGATACCGACACCGAGTAATTTTAGACACAGTAGGATCCCCAATGCGACTGAAAAGCTCTTGACTGGTAAGTCCAGGGTTCTTCGTGGCCTCTCGCTTAAGTCGTGAAATGAGACGACGTGAAATAACCCTTGGCTTGCCTTTATCTGCCCTTTTGCGTACTTGTGTAGGGTCGGCAGTGAACTTTTTCACAGTTTGATGACACCTCCCTATCATTTTAGAAATTTCTAGGGTAGATTTACCTTTTGAGAGTTCTGAGGTGATAGCTTTCTTTTCAGCATCACTTAAACTGCTTTTACGGCCCATTTTTTCACTAAATTCTTACACTTTTCTAATAATTTGGCACTCTCAAATCACCGTGCTGATAACAAATATGGCGCCAGCTTGTTTACACTGCGCAGATCAGTACGCAAATTTCAGTGATTGCGCAGGTCTGTGTTACCAACATTGTGTGAATTGATTGGACGGTGTTTGAAATATTAGAAAAATAGTTATCTCGATAATAATTTGGCACGCAGTGTATATACATATAATAAATATATATATAATATATACATACACTAAATATATATAATATATACATATACTAAATATATATATATATATATATATATATATATATATATATATATATATATATATATATATATATATATATATATATATATATATATATATATATATATATATATATATATACATACATGTACATATATATTATAAACATATACTAAATATACTTAATGTCAAAAATTCATTCATAATTTAGGTTAGTAGTTTTTAATAATGGAGTAGGGGATAGCGGCTCGGATTGAGGAATCGGAGAGCCGAGTTCGATTTCCAGTCGAATCTATTGCATTCACTTACGTGCTAATACTCCTGGGATAGGCTTTGATGGCAACTAGTCTACTGCAGAAAGAAATGGCAACCTACTGCAGGAATAAATCTGCCTCGTCTGTCATGTGTCCTGATCGCGTAAACGTGGATCAAGCATGGCACATAACTGAGTTTTAATGATAGGTTAATTATTGTTGGGTAATTTACCGTCGTCACAAGGGACAAAAATGAATCTTCGGAAGAAGTAGATAATGGTTTTATACAAGAGTGAAAAACATAGGTGGAGGGCCGGTTTTATACAAGAGGGAAAAACATAGATGAAGGGTCGCTTTACAATACAGTCAAATAGGCTGACGTCGATCTGGTTTACACTGGTTTTAAAATGATGTTGATGTGTGTCCAGTCTGAACAAGAGTAAAAAATTGGACATATATCCAGTTTAAAGTAGAATTAAAAAGTATATCCAGGTTCAATTTAAACTAGAGTCAAAGAAATAAACATAGGTCCGGTTTGTCCTAGAGTCTCAAAATGGTACACATATGTCTGGTTTAGGTAGACAAATGTCTTTTATATACCTAAACCTACGAGGAAGGTGGTCCGTTTTTTCAGTAGTGTTGGGTCTTACCCTTCTCCATATGTCTTCTCTTCTCTTGTAACGGCATTCACCCGGGGTGGGTTGAGCCGGCTCCAATTGAATTAACCGCATCGCGCGACATTGCAGTTTCATGGGAATTTGGAATTCACAAGCGGTCCCCAAACCCGCATGTATAGGCTTTGAGGCTCGGTTTTAAGGCGCCGAACATTCGCTTTTCACACGTCCCATTTAGTTTGGACTATTTTGTAGGCTAGCAGGAGGACTTCCCCGCTGTCCAGCCCAGGCATACCAGACCTTTTGATGACCAGAGCCCCGTCGGCCGTGCCCTGTCAGACCAATCCGCCATGGGTAGCCCTACCAGGAACCGAGGTTCCAACGGCATAGTTCTGACAGGAACACGTTGCCACCGCACCTACCACGGTGAGGAGGGGTTAGAATTTAGTGCGGCTTCTCCATATGTGAGGTCAGCGTAATCACAGCCTCTCGAATAAAGATTTCTAAAAAAAAAATAAGATATAGTAATCGAGGAGAGTCCTTGATGCATATAATTTGATTTCTCTCATAAAAAATGCAGAAAGCCTTGGGACAAACTAGTCGATAACTACGGCCTTCCCCCCGTATAGACTTGTGTATAAGTCGACCTTTTCATCACCGATTTTACGGGGGAAATTGGAGAAAAGAAAACTAATGCTTTATTATTTCAGATTTAGAAATGAAGACAATGATGAAAATATCCATGTAGAGATTTAAGCGTCGCGGCTCCTACAAAGTTTATGGGTTCATTATATTGACTAATTATCTTCGTGCTCATTAACACTAATGAAGCAGCTAATTGATTAATTAATTTAAATAATGATGCAACACTGACTAACATAGCGCAGTCGGTAAATAAATGTCGCAGTATGATTGTTTAGATGTGAAAATCAATATCGGTTTTGAGATATGTGGTTAAATGAGAAAGTAAAGGCACTTTTGAAAATACGCTCTTAACACAACATTTAGGCGCTGAAGCGCCAAATCAGGTGTGCACATGTGAAGACGTGTAGGCGCGCGCAATATTCCATCGTTCACTCGAGTGGCAGTCAGCAACAAGATCAGACGTATGGACGCTACACTCAGCAATTGCAGCAATCTAGTGCAGTTTCTGTCGGCAGAGGGAGTGAAAATTTTTTATATAGCAATTTCGAAAGAATTTATGGATTTTATTTTTCAATCCAGCATATTTTTATATATCCGTATTTGAGTAGACGCTGTGTGTATTTTTATTTTTAGAGGATACCGGTATTTGAGTAGACGCTGAATTTCTTTTTAGTGGATACCCGTATTTGAGTACACGCTGTTTTTATTTTTAGTGGATACCGGTATTTGAATAGACGCTGTGTTTATTTATAGTGGATACCCGTATTTGAGTAGACGCTGTGTTTTTTTTCTATTTTTAGTGGTTACCCATATTTCAGTAAACGCACTGTTCATTTTTACTTTTAGTGGATACACGTATTTGAGTAGATGATACGTTTATTTTTAGTGGATACCCTTATTTGACTAGACGATATGTTTATTTTTAGTGGACACCCTTATTTGAGTAGACGATATGATTATTTTCAGTGAATACTCGTATTTGAGTAGACGCTCTGTTTATTTTTATTTTTAGTGGATACCCGTATTTGAGTAGACGCTGTGTGTATTTTTATTTTTAGAGGATGCCCGTATTTGAGTAGACGCTGTGTTTATTTTTAGTAGATACCCGTATTTGAGTAGACGATATGTTTATTTTCAGTGGATACTCGTCTTTGAGTAGACGCACTATTTATTTTTATTTTTAGTGGTTACCCATATTTGAATAGACGCTCTGTTCTTTTTTATTGTTTATGGAAACCCGTATTTGAGTAGAAGATATGTTTAATTTTAGTGGATACTATTATTTGATTAGACGCTTTGTTTCTTTTTATTTTTAGTGGATACGCGTATTTGAGTAGACGCTCTGTTTATTTTTAGTGGATACCCGTATCTGAGTAGGCCGGTAAACGAAATCAAATAAAAAGGGGGCGTCTAATATAGTACGGTTATACACTAAAATGACAAAGTATTAAATATATTTTCATAACTTTCCAGTGTACAATGACCGATCACTAGTAATAACTTCATACTTTTGCACGCAATCATCAGACAGTCGTAATTATTTGTTTTTGTAAATATGGACATTTTTTAACGCGCTCCCCCCTCCCACGGGTACCTTAAATGTTAACAGCGAGCGAATCCTATGCTTATGCACACACAAACTAAACTCACCGATGTGGAAATACCAAACAATCGTCATTGGTTTTGTGTACAAAAAACATCGGAAAAAATTATACCTATGATAAAATATATAGTTTAAATGTATGCTATATTTGTGGGTAACAGTCCTCAATATCAGGGATAGATCCTATGTAAATATAAACTTAAACACTAAGGTCAATACGGAGTGAGAACAGTTTGTTTCATGCTTGAACGTAATATTCATGCTATCCATGTTGTTTCACGGCACGAATATTTATATATGCTGGGCAATAGTGCATTATGGGTAGCAAGGTCTACTGCATTATCCTTACGGCTATTATGAAGACGATTATGCTTCAAATTATTCTAGAGGCTATAAAGTAGGAATAATTATGGACCTGAATGCGGTTAATGGTAGATATTTTATAATGTTATTGTTACTTTTTTCTCGTTATTTATTATTGATTACATATTTAAATGTTGTTTATTATTAAATTTACTTGTGTTTAAGTGTGCGTAAGTAGTTTGTTTATTATTTATTATGACCTTGAATATGTTCTCGCTGTTTTCCAACAGATGACTATCCCAGATCTGCATGCGTGTATTTTCAAATGGTATACTTCATCTATAACGAAGTACTGCAAGCTTGAAATTCAGTGTATGTCATTTTGCTTAAGTGTAAACCACTTTATTTTAGCACTAAACATATCGGATTTCATGCAAAAAATTGTATCTTCGGGGAATTTTACTGCACTAGACTATCAAAAAAAAAAACCCAAAAAAACTGCAGCTGAAGCGCAGAGAATTCTTGTTGAGACTTACGGCGACCATGTTCTGTTGGAAACAATACGTAGAGATTGGTTTAGATGCTTCAAAAATGATTTTCATGTTGAAGATAAAGAACGGTCTGGCGCACCGAAAAAGTTTGAAGACGAAGAATTAGAAGCCCTACTTCATGAAGACTCATGTCAGGCGCAATCTGAACTTGCAGAATCATTAGGGTTTGACCACACAACGGTTTCGAAACGTTTGAAAGCATTAGGAATGATTCAAAAGCAAGTTCATTGGGTGCCATACGAGTTGAAGCCGAGAGACTTCAAACGGCGTCTTGTCATGTGTGAACAGCTTCTTCAACGGCAGAAAAGGATTTTTTTTTGTATCGTATCTTGACCACCGATGAAAATGAATACACTAGGATAACCCTAAGCGTGGAAGATTGTGGGGGGTAAGCCAACATCGGTGACAAAGACGAACATCCATGGTTCGAAGCTTCTGCTTTGCATTTGGTGGGATCAGCTGGGTGTAGTATATTATGAGCTGCTCATACCGATGGAAACCATCACGGGAGATCACTATCAACTACAACTGATGCGTTTGAGCCCAGCATCGAAGAAAAACGCCTGCCGTACGAGCAGAGACACGACAAAGTAATTTTGCAACATGACAACGCTAGACCATATGCTGCAAAACGGGTGAAACCTATTTGAAAACGTTTAAATTGGAAGTGCTACCCCACCCGCCGTATTCACCAGACATTTCCCTGTCCGATTATCACTTGTTCCGATCGATGGTACATGGCTTGGCTGAGCAGCACATTCATTCTTATGAAGATGCCAAAAAATGGATCGACTCATGCTTAGCCTCAAAAGATGTGTCGTTTGTCCGACGTGGAATTCAACTGCTGCCAGAGAGATGGGAAAGAAGTAGTGGCTAGCTAAGGACAACATTTCCAATGACATGTTTTTTACGAATTTTTCCAAATAAAACATTAGTTTTCATGAAAAATCAGCGAGAATTTATGCAAGGTCCTAATAATTAATTTGATTATTTACACTTTTGACTATTCTATTTCTTTATTTTTCGATGGTTGTTTATCATATTAGTTTAGTTTAAAGTAAGGATCAGCAACACCCGGCCTAGGGACCAAATCTGGCCGGTGAAGGATTTTTGACCGGCTTAATACCTTGACACTAATTATGTAATTAATTTGCGGAGCAAGTGGCAGACAAATATCAGTTGAACTTAATCGACTTACAATCTGATAGATTTTTAAGACCAAAATTTAATTCCGAATTCACTGCTGTCTTCTACAAGAAATAGGTTTTGTCGAGCGCAAAAGATCCTCTTGAATAAAACAAAAAATGATGGTATCATTCTTTGGACGTGCATATTTTTGTGAATAACGTTTTCATTTTCGAAAATGAAATATTCAAAATGTCGCTTAAGAACAAGTTTAGGTGATGACCACCTGGATGATGTTTTGGTCCTGTCATAGACAAACATTTCACCTGATGCAGAAAAGTTATCGGACAATAAACAGAAACAAGTGGCTAATTAAATAATTTGCCATTTCGAACTGTATTTCATTTGTAGTAAGAAATTTTCATTTTTTGTTGTTGATTGTATGAGTTGTTATCTTGTTGTCGCTGCAGTAAAATAAGGAACATTGTTTAAATATATGTCTATATTTCTGAAATGAGGTATTATGTACACTACTTACATTATTCAGACTATTGTACTCATCTTTGTCGCCATATTTATTACAACGTTTCGGCCTTTCAGTATCTGTCTATATTTCTGAGATGAGGTATTATGTACACTATTTACATTATTCGGACTATTGTCCTCATCTTTGTCGCCATATTTATTACAACGTTTCGGCCTTTCAGTATCTGTCTATATTTCTGAGATGAGGTTATTATGTACACTATTTACATTATTCGGTCTATTGTCCTCATCTTTGTTGCCATATTTATTACATGGTTTCGGCCTTTCAGTATCTGTCTATATTTCTGAGATGAGGTATTATGTACACTACTTACATTATTCAGACTATTGTACTCATCTTTGTCGCCATATTTATTACAACGTTTCGGCCTTTCAGTATCTGTCTATATTTCTGAGATGAAGTATTATGTACACTATTTACATTATTCGGTCTATTGTCCTCATCTTTGTCGCTATATTTATTACAACGTTTCAGCCTTTCAGTATCTGTCTATATTTCTGAGATGAGGTATTATGTACACTATTTACATTATTTAGACTATTGTACTCATCTTTGTCGCCATATTTATTACAACGTTTCGGCCTTTCAGTATCTGTCTATATTTCTGAGATGAAGTATTATGTACACTATTTACATTATTCGGTCTATTGTCCTCATCTTTGTCGCCATATTTATTACAACGTATCGGCCTTTCAGTATCTGTCTATATTTCGGAGATGAGGTATTATGTACATTATTTACATAATTCAGACTATTATCCTCATCTTTGTCGCCATATTTGTTACAATATTTCGGCCTTTCAGTATCTGTCTATATTTCTGAGATGAGGTATTATGTACACGATTTACATTATTCGGACTATTGTCCTCATCTTTGTCGCCATATTTATTACAACGTTTCGGCCTTTCAGTATCTGTCTATATTTCTGAGATGAGGTATTATGTACACTATTTACATTATTCAGACTATTGTACTCATCTTTGTCGCCATATTTATTACAACGTTTCGGCCTTTCAGTATCTGTCTATATTTCTGAGATGAGGTATTATGTACACTATTTACATTATTCAGACTATTGTCCTCATCTTTGTCGCCATATTTATTATAACGTTTCGGCCTTTCAGTATCTATCTATATTTCTGAGATGAGGTATTATGTACACTATTTACATTATTCAGACTATTGTCCTCATCTTTGTCGCCATATTTATTACATGGTTTCGGCCTTTCAGTATCTGTCTATATTTCTGAGATGAGGTATTATGTACACTATTTACATTATTCAGACTATTGTCCTCATCTTTGTCGCCATATTTATTACATGGTTTCGGCCTTTCAGTATCTGTCTATATTTCGGAGATGAGGTATTATGTACATTATTTACATAATTCAGACTATTATCCTCATCTTTGTCGCCATATTTGTTACAATATTTCGGCCTTTTAGTATCTGTCTATATTTCTGAGATGAGGTATTATGTACACTATTTACATTATTCAGACTATTGTCCTCATCTTTGTCGCCATATTTATTACAACGTTTCGGCCTTGTTAGCTTCGGCCTTTTTCAGTATCTGTTTATATTTCTAAGATGAGGTATTATGTACACTATTTACATTATTCAGAGTATTGTCTTCATCTTTTTCGCCATATTTATTGCAACGTTTCTGCGGTTGTACGCTCCGGCCTTCTTCAGTTGGTTGGAATGTCGAACTGAACTGATCGGGATAGACTGTTCTACTTCCACGTGACATGTTTTTTTTTTTTAATGGATGTCAGTTATCAGTTATCTCCTGTTAATTCCTCTCTCCAAGTTCTCCACTGCATTAACCAACATATGGCACAGTGGATAAAGGCTCTGGTTAGATCCAGTGACAGGACCCAAACAGTGTGAGTTTAATACCCGGTTAATGATACCAGTCTATTTCATTGTGTGAGATGCCCACTTACCCTACGAGAATATTCTTCCACCTTCAGTTAAGGCTTCTTTTTCATCGAGATGAGTGTCTAGTCACGGGTCTCACCAAAAAGACTGCTGAAGGCACTTGCTTAATTGTCCTACGATGCGGCAGGTTGCATCGAGACACAGCGTGTCAGCAATATTCGTGGAGTAACCTGACATTAAAATTATTTCAATAAAAAATAACTTTTTACGGCCACATCAAGTTGGAATAGCTGTTCCTGTTAAGCAACGTCAAGCCTGAACAGTAACTAGATAGCTGGCTACTTGGGAATACCAACATGGATGTACGAGCGGTTTAATCGATAATGGCTCCGAATTCTTAATAGGAGAGCCTAGTAGGAATTCCATTTGGGTTTATTATATTCACTTGCACGCCTTTAGGAAGGTATGAGTACAAATCTACTCCCCCAGCTAGGGGTTGATTAGTAAGACTTGTATCATTAAAACCAGTATTATCTAAAGAAATAAAATAAAATTACAAACAAGATATTTAAATTCCAGCATGGAGTAACCCATAGAAGTGTTGATATGCCGCTAAACAAAACTAAAAAAAAACAACAAAAAGCAATTAAATCAAGTATTCGAAATTCTTTTGAGTTCCAATCTACTGGCAGAGACACAATTTTATTGATGATGTCTTGAAATGCGTGTGTGTGTGTCCGTGTGTGTTTGTGTGTGTGCTTTTCTCATTAAAATAAGATTCTGTGATGTGTGGACGAATTTTTAAATTATGGAACGAATTTATTTTTATTAGTTTTTCGACTGAAGAACATATTTTTTGTTTAATTTAGCATGAGGTGAAACGCATTTTTCCCTAGCCAAATTAATAAAGTTTATTTAGCTATTTTCACAAGATAACATTTTACATATTTTCTGTAATTTAATTGAGATGAAAAAAAAAATGAAGGCACTGACACAAGACTACCTTATCATACACTCCGTTTTACCTTAAATATTTAAGATAATGAATAATCATAATGAAACCTTCTTTTTACTATAACAGTAATACATATATATATATATATATTATTTCATCATGATATATATATATATATATATATATATATATATATATATGTGTGTGTGTGTGTGTGTGTGTGTGTGTGTACTCGACTCTCCCGTCGATTGGACATATGAGGGTCAAGCGGAACCAACAGCCCGATATCAGCACATTTGATTTGAAGGTGAAGGTCTTGTGCAGAACCAGCCACACTTTCTGAAGAGCCGAATACAGAGACCTGGTGCACCGTGTGCCACAAGGTCCCCAAACGACGCTCCCCAGGTTTTGAATTTAGATTTGTCCTTCTCCTACACGGCTTTGGAACCCAGTCTGTCCTGCTATTTACCCATAGCTGGAGGGAGAAGAAGAGCAGTAATACCTTTCCGAAGTGAAATATACCTTTCACATAAGTGAATATAATGGATTCGACTGGAATTCGAACTCAGCTCTCCTATTCCACATTCCGTGCCTCTCTCTATATAAATATATGCGCTGCAGAATTGGCTATATAGCCTTGGTTGTCAACCATTCCAGCGGAAGAAAAAAAAATTGAATCCTAAACATGTTGATTGTAAGTACACCTGTAAAAGCCCGCTTGTTAATGAAACTGCCGCTGGGCGTCTAGGAAAACACCTGGGGGTGTCTTAAAGACTCGCATAAGAGAATATATATATATATATATATATATATATATATATATATATATACACAAGCTTGTTTAAAGAACATCGGCATTTCTTTTTAGTATCTCATTATTATTATTATTATTATTATTATTATTATTATTATTATTCATTATTATGAAATAAAACCTAAAATCACACATATTTTACATACATCAGGTGTGAAGTGTACTTGTGAGTATGATTTTTTCTTTGAGTCCATCAGAACTTTTTCCAATTCTTCCGACGGCTTCAACTACAACTAGAATTTTTGTTGTCTCCATGTGCCACATTTTTGAGATTTCGATTTTCTCCTGTATTTTGATATATTTTAGAAGCTCTTCAAAGATACATTTCAATTTTCTGTGACTGACACGTCAATAAGAAAGCCATTCTATTTTTTGTGGTCTTTGATAACGAAATCCGGGAGATTAGCTTTGTTCTATATGTGTATACAGTTCAACTTATAGGTATGATGGCATGTATAGAGACATCGAAGAAATCACGGACAGAATAAAAGGTGTAATATCAAACATTCCCCGGGAAATGTCTGTCAAGGCACTAAATTGTACTATAGATCGCTGAGTTTTGTGCATCAATCGTGCTGGTGGACAGGTGAAGACTGTTCAGTTAATTCTGAAGAAATGATTCCTTTCATACGAGTGCTAACATAAATTTGACTCATATTCTCATACTAATTTTAACATAATTTTGACATCCTCCTGTACTAGTGTTAACATAATTTTGACTCATTCTCTCATACTAGTGTTAACATAATTTTGACTCATTCTCTCATACTAGTGTTACTATAATTTTGACTCATTCTCTCAAACTAGTGTTAACATAATTTTGACTCATTCTCTCATACTAGTGTTAACATAATTTTGACTCATTCTCTCATACTAGTGTTAACATAATTTTGACTCATTCTCTCATACTAGTGTTACTATAATTTTGACTCATTCTCTCAAACTAGTGTTAAAATAATTTTGACTCATTCTCTCATACTAGTGTTAACATAATTTTGACTCATTCTCTCATACTAGTGTTACTATAATTTTGACTCATTCTCTCAAACTAGTGTTAACATAATTTTGACTCATTCTCTCATACTAGTGTTAACATAATTTTGACTCATTCTCTCATACTAGTGTTAACATAATTTTGACTCATTCTCTCATACTAGTGTTAACATAATTTTGACTTGCATACTACTGTTGACATAATTTTGACGCAATCTTTTCTACTAGTGTTAACGCGATTATGACTCCTCCTCTCATAGTAGTGTTAATATAATTTTGACTCATTCTCTCATACTAATTTAACATAATTTTGACATCTACCTGACCTAGTATTAACATCATTTTGACTCATCCACTCATACTAGTGTTAATATAATTTTGACCCATCCCCTTATATTAGTGTTGACATAGTTTTGACTCATCACATAATATTACAACACCCTGTCAGAAACAAAAAGGAAAATGAAGAAAATGTGTCAATGACAACAAAACTGAAATCATTGCTTAATGTTAAAAATAATGCAAATTTTTGTATATATTTCTTAGATGAGGTATAATGATTACTTGCATTATTTACATTATTCGGACTGTTATCTTCATCTTCATTGCCATATTTACAACGTTTCGGCCGTTGGATAAAGACGTTGATTAGATCCAGTGACTAGACCCAAACATCTGTCTATATCTCTGAGATGAGGTATTATGATTTCTTACATTATTTACATTATTCGAACTATTATCCCCGTCTTCATTGCAATATTCACAACCTTTCGGTCTCTATATCTCTGAGATGAAGTATTAATCAGTCTGTTATACTCACTTTCATTGCCACATTCAAAACGACACATGGCCCAGTGGATAAAGACATTGGTTAGATCCAGTGACTAGACTAGTTCCAAAGAGTTGCGAGTTCAACACCAGTTCACAAAACTTTGACCGTTGTACGCTCCAGCCTTCTTCAGATGATTGGAATTTCGAATCGCACCCTTTATTTCGTCCAAAAAATATATATATAAAAATAAAATAGTATATATTTTTATATAAAAAATGCTAACAATGCATATTTATAGTGAAGTTACCAACAATAAGCAATACCTATTTATAGTATATATTTAGTTAAAGCCATAAAACTGTTTTCAAAATATTTACATTTCGGTATTAAATAGTCCATAATGATTGATATGCCGCTAAATAACATCAACCAACCAACCAACCAACCAACCTACATGAAAGAATTGTTTCATGACATTAATCAATAGAATATCTTAGAATTTCTTAAAGGAATCAGATTGTATTACAAAATTTAACTTAAACAAAACTACAACATAAAACGCACATATTGCTTGAGGTATTGTGTTGTATAGTAGGATCCAGCGTACTTCAGGCTTTATGTTACCATTGTGACAATGGACTTTTAAATATGATAACCACATTAGAGTAGAATTTGAGTAGTATTTTTTTGTTCTATGTAGGAGTATTAAATAAACCTCTTCTTCTTTGTTTTCCCTACCTAGTCTTTATTTTTTCGATTCTCCCTCTAAATACAGTCTTCCTAATTCTCGGCTATTTCGAACACAGTTAATATTACAACACACTGTTAGAAACACCAAATCAATCTGTATCAGGCTTGGGTTGATTTCTAAAATTCCTATGATATACTGCCGCATTTGTGGAACTTGGAAACATTCCAGATGTTTGGTATATCAGATAATATTATTACTGTTCTCAATTGATTGGAAAACTCGTTTATATTCAAATAATGAATATCATGGCGATATGTTGATAAAGAAAGCTATTTTTCAAGGTGACTAATTCTCACCCTTGTAATTTGTTATTGCGTTGAAATCTATTGGCTTGGTGCTCAGGAATTTAAGAATGGGTTTTCAACATAGAAAGAATGGACCAATTGTAGATCATTTGGTCTTTATGGATGATTTGAAGCTGTTTGCGAAATCGAAGAACCGAATTGATTCCATATTGAAGATGGTGCATGACTTTAATAATAATGTAGGAATGCGATTAAGGATTTCCAAATGTCACTCTGTCTTTACTGCGGCATTGAAGTAACCACTCGAAGAGGTCAAGGCGGAGCCAAATGAATACGGTTGCAAATAAGTTGGAATTCTTGAATGACATATTACATAAAAATATAAATGAGAATGTTGGGGATACTCAGACTAATATCCCGATCAAAACATTACTCTCAGAAGTTGATTGTAGCAATCAACACATAGACAATAGCCCTAGTTAGGTGCAGTGCAGCAAATTGAAACTAGACAGCTAAAATCGGGATAGGAAGATCCACAAGATACTCAAAATGAATGGTGCGCTGCATCCAAAGAACAACATCAGTAGATTCCTGCGTACTACGATAAACTAATCCGTCAAAAATGACTCTGATCCGAAGGTTTTGAGAAGAGTGGAACCACCTTTTAAATGCTGCTATTCCAAGTTCCACTTTGACCCGGCTGGTAGCACCTGTCTGATTCCTAGCTAAATGCAATTAGTGAACCCTTAAAACATTATCTATATATATAAAACAGGATATTTATCTGTTTGTCTGTCTGTGTGATACCTTCTCACTCGAGATCCATCCAACCGAAATTGACGAAACTTTGCACATACATTGTGCAATGTAAGAGATAGCTTCTTAGCGTAAAAAAATCGATAATTTACAAACATTAATAATCGATAATAGCGATCAATACTCGATAAATTCAATTTTTTTCCTCCGATTTCGTTCAAATTCGGTATGTAGGTTACTTACATCATAACAAGCTCAAAGATACCTCATTTTTATTTCTACGCCAGTGAGTTTACCGCGAAAAATAAAGACCCATAAGAAGTTGAACAAAGAAGTCAAATTATAACCTCAGCATTGTTTTTCTTTGGTGTACACTGTTAGCAGAGCGGCCATGTTTACACTGTGCCAGCAACAAGAAAACTTGAGTGATCGAGCTCAAAATTCGATCACGTGACCACAATAGTTCAAAATATAAGCACACGTGAGCAGAAAGCAGTGTGACAAACGTAAAGATATGTTTTGGCGAAAGTGATGAGAATTTTTGAGGGTCGATGTTGCTTAACTTCGGTGATTGTATGGAAAAACATTTAACGTAATATGGCCTTACGAATCATTGAGTGTAATGCAAGGAGACGGCAATGTAATAATATTCTGGGATTACGAATTTAAAGCAGATCGTGTTACTGAATGCCGAAGACCTGATTTCATCGCTCAGTGCACAACTGAAATCAAATGGCAAATAATTGATGTGGTCAAAGTATCTGAACAATTACTCTGTACTGAAGCTTGAGATCGCCAGATTATGGAAAATGTGAGGGCAAAATATTAAAGCCATCCCAGCAGTGATTAGGGCACTCAGCTCCTTCGCATTGAATTTTAAAGAATGTGTCTAACAACTCGGTGTATAAAAATTTTGCATTATTTGGTACAGCAACCATAGTTCGAAAAGTACTGTCTGTCTGATATCCTTCTTGTTACTTGACAGGCAGTATATTTCCTGATACTGAAGACTTCTGCATAACAGTATCCTGATTTATTCAATATAAAATAATAATAAGAATAATAACCGTCTTGGTCTGTATATTTAAAATTCGACGATAGGCGTCCCAGTAAGTACCTGACACTATAAAATCCTATAACATTGCATGGGCCAGATCAGGCCGAAAAGGAATTATAGCTGTCATATTTGGGCAGGAGTTGCCCAGTGCTCATCTTCTTGTCCCAAAGCGTCGTCAAATCTTTCCCACACAGACGAGATGTGACAAGCCTCTCACCACACTCTCTCTACTTCCATGGAAAGTGCCCGAAAAAACTGCATCCCTTGGTTTCAGCAGTTATAACCTCTACAGCAAAGACTCGCAATGCTACACAAATTGCAGCAAACACCCACATCCCCTCTGTATTCCATTGGTGAGAAGTAGGTTCCACTCAAACAGATTCTTCTCACGAACCACAGCTCTTTGGAACCGGCTCCCAAGAGAATGTTTCCCAGATCACTATAATTTTAATCCATTCGAGGGTTAGCCGTTATCTTCACCACCTCTCTGCATAAACTGTGCCTCTGACTCTGTAACCATTTAATTCGAGTGGCTCCTGGGCCTTATACCGTGTAAACCTTAAAAAAAACAATATGTCAGGGCGAGAAATAAGAATTTGATTTCGTGCGTGTACAAGATCAAGCAAAGGTTCCGCAGAGAAACCTTTCTTCCAAATGCACATGACGCATTAACAAATGACACTTCCTGTTTATACAAGAAGTTTTCAAACACCATGTGTTCGTCCTAGATTAGGGGGGGCGTCAAAAGCTTCCGACAAGTTTACACGTAATTATTTAGATTGTGAGACGTCAAGCTGTTTGTGATTAGTAAAATAGGATATTTAAAACAAATATCTACGTACAAGAGATAAGTACTTGTGTGAAGAAAGGGGTCTTTGACAGGACCAAACGGTTTTACTTGGCCAGTCGCAATCGGCTAGGATTTTTCTGCCGTTATATAATTTGTGTGAATGTTATTAAATTTGTGTTCCTAACTGATTAGGTAAATCATTATTGCGCAGTTTAATGTTGCCAGGAAATGAAAAAGCCCAAGTTGCGAACTTAGAATTGGAAACGTCAAAATCCAGCCACTGAGGTTTAAATATCTGTGAAATGTTTTAACAGTTGACGAATTAAATGGTACCAATTTTCGAAAGCGTGTTGTCAAAACCAAAGTTGCCTTTCTAAAACAAGAGCATTAAAAAACATAATATTTTTGTCAGAAACAAAGAAGAGACTACCGGACAGTTATCTATGGCAGTGAATGCTTTATGATTTCCCTATAGATGAAGCGAAGAATTGAGGCAATAGAAATGTGGCTCTACAGAAGGATGCTGAGAATATTTTGAACGTAGAATGTAAGTAAGTTTTAAAGAAAGTGGAAATTAATAAAAACAGAAAAACAATCAGGGATAAAATCTGAAAAAATACAGTTGAAATTTCTGGTGTGACACTATAAAATGTCACTGGTAGTAGATGAAAGGAATGTCACACTATCATGACACTTTTGGTTTGCTTCTAGGTATTAAAAGGGTTCATGCGAAAACCCTTTATAGAATTGGAGCATTGGAAGGGTTTAAAAAACGTTAAACAAGAAAACTTTAAAGTCAGAAACAGGAATTGAAATATGAAACGAGAAAAAAAAAGTGTAATTTTTTTCTTTCTGATAGACAGAAACGCATATAAAAATCATGAGTTGCCTAAAAAGGCCGGAATGTAAAACAGTAGGAAAATTTGAAATAAATCATTTTGTTTTTGAAAAGTTGATTGCCAGTAGAAGTCAGATTAATCCCAAAATAGAACAGACATGATTCTACATTGACTGTGCCATTTTGAAAGACATTCATTTTTGACTTTGTGCAAAACTAGACGAGATTACTGATTTGTTCTTCTATCTCTATGTGCCCGTCCTTGTAGGTCATAGGCGATCATGGCTCTCCACGACTTTATATCTTGTGTGGTTCTTATCAGTTTTTCTCCTTCTGCTAACGCCCCCGCCATCTTTCGGCCATCCATTCACACAAAGCCATCAGGTAAGTGGCTCGCTGCCTTTCATTATCCCCATGATCCTCAACATGCCCCATCCCCCAGAGGATCAAACTTTCCAAGCCCTCCTTCCTCATTATGTGACTAATGAATTAGCTGTCTTTTCATGATTTTGAGTATAAGTCTTCTTTCGGTTGCCATTTTCTTTAAGACTTCTTTGTTTCTTAATCGTTCCGTCTATGGAATTCTCAGTATCCTTCTGTAGAACCCCATTTCTGCTGCCTCTAGTTTTTTTTTACTCATTTGTAGGGAAATTGCCCAACATTCACTGCCATCTAAGAGTAATGGATACCACATAGCAATCCAGCACACTTTTATTTGCTTCTAATGACTTCTAATGAATTCTAATGAATTCTTGTCCAGCAGTCATTGCCATATAGAGGATGGTTATCATATAGCAATCCGACACTCTTTTCTTTGTTTCTAACGAAATATTTCCGTTTCTCTGCATTTTGATAAGCTTTTGAAATGGTTCTTTTGCTCGTCCAGTTTGTCTTTGGATTTCGAATGTTCTTGCTTACTTGTTACGTCCATTTCTGCTGCAACTAGTTATTTTCCTCTGTAGAGATATTGTCCAACATTCACTGCCATCTAAGAGGAATGGATACCACATAGCAACCCGACACTCTTTTCTTTGTCTTTCGAATATTCATGTGTTATTTTATTGGTTTGCAAATCATGGAATCTAGACCCAATTTTTACCTAACTCGCGTTACTTTTATCTTATTTGAACCCTTTATGTCGAGAAAATCTCAACCCAAGAAAATAAAATCTGTGACGGTGCAGGCCGGGAAAATGAGCAAAAGTACTTACCTTAAATTGCGAAACAAATATTTACTTCCGTGACGTTGTTTCTCCGTCAGATAACTTGCATAGTATATCAAAGGGTAAAAAAGAGGTAAAAAAACATTTCCTTTATAACCACTTCAGTGATCACGTGATAACAAGTCACGAGACCTTGTAATTATAAAAAAATTGGTTAAAAAGAGGTAACAGCTTTTACTCGACCAGAAAAAAAACCCAGGTAAGTAACTTACTCCTTCCACCCCTAGCGACAATTTTTCCACACGTGTTCCTGAACAATTTTAACCCTTCTGTCTGAGCTCCTGAGTCAAAATTCGCAAATAGTTGGTATGCAACCTTTCACGTTAGCTATAAAAATAGTTACAAGTGTTTACCCACAGTTCAACCGATGTCTTGGCATTACGTCATTTTCTCTACCACTGTTCAACCGGTGGCTAGGCATTAAATCTTTTTTCTCTACCACTGTTCAACCGGTGGCTGGACATTAAGTCATTTTTCTCTACCACTGTTTAACCGGTGGTTGGGCATTAAATCATTTTTCTTTACCATTGTTCAACCAGTGGCTGGCCATCAAGTCATTTTTTTCTACCAATGTTCAACCGGTGGCTAGACATTAAATCATTTTTCTCTACCACTGTTCAACCGGTGCATGGACAAGAAGACATTTTTCTCAACCACTGTTCAACCGGTGGCTAGGCAGGAAGACATTTTTCTCTACCTTCGGTAAAGCAGTGGTCAGGGCTCAAAAATTTAACTCGATTTACCTTTTTATCGTAGTCGATTGTAATTAATTAAATTGAAATTTAACCCATGTTTCCGTGTTGCAGAAATGTTACGTATGCCGATTAAAATTTATTCCAGGTATATTTTTAAAAATTGATGGCAATTGCGGATGCCTAAACAAAATTGCTTTTAAAATGCTATATATAGTCCATGAGTAAAGATACCGGAAAATGGACGATTCCTAAGTTTCCCCCAGGAAATACCTGACACATAGCCCCTTACTCCTCTTTTCAAGAGTTAGATCTGGCATATAGCATATTGTTATCATATTTGGGCTGGAGCTACACGATCCTCGTTTTCCATAATTGAGATAGTTCAAAATCATTTGCGTGTTCTTGTGGGTCAGAATTTATTTTCCACTCAGCTATATCTTTCTCAATATTTACTTGTTTCTATTTGGTTTATCAACTCTTTGAGGGTTATTCAAAACAGGAACATATTTTGAATTATAAGAATAATTCTTTTTTTTTTTAATTTTGAACTGAATATTGCATGAACAATTGTTTATCTCCTCCCTTCCCCATAGCTGGGGGATGGAGATAAAAAAATATCTTTCCCAAAATCTCAATCGTTATTTACATGGAAAATGTTCACATGAATTTGCATTCTTTAGTTTCATCAGTTTTAAGCTTTACAACAAGGACAAGTCATGCCACTTCCACACAGTTGAATCAGCCTCATTTCACTTCGTGTTCATAATGTAAAAAAAAAAGATCTACAGGTTTGTGGAATAGACTCTCGCAGGACAATCCTGAACAATTAATCCCTGACCTTTTCAAGCAAATAATCAATACTTATTTATCCCCCCTATCCTCGGAATTTTCATTTACTTCCACCTTTTCCGTTATTCGTCATAACCATTTTGACAGTAACTAACCCCGTTTAATTACACAGGAACTTATTATTAAGTGAATATGTGCAATACATACACACACACACACACACACACACATATATATATATATATATATATATATATATATATATATATATATATATATATATATTTCGATTATAGGTGCTGTTCAACATATAATTACATGAATCATTCATACAAAAAAACAAATATAGAAGTTAATGATTTAAATGGCGAGAATACATCTTCGCAAACAATTTCAATAAGTTACACTAACCCCGAACCTGAATATGAATGATATGATCCCTGTTTATAAATTCCAGTTTCATAATGTCTTTTTAGTTTTTACAAGCTTTCGTCTGTTCCTACAGACATCCTCAGGTATGGAAATAGATTCGTTCTTGCTTTTCACTTCTCGGTAATAAGAGGACAACGAAAATAGAGATGTAATCCGAAAAAATGCTTTGAGAAATGTGTTATTATTTTGGAACGTGCGGTCGCAACGCTGAGTTTGAATTTTAAATTTTAAGGTTGTGCGTTTTTCTACAAATATAGTAATAAGGGAATTCTTTTTTAGTGGTAGGTTTTCCGTCTATGTGGCATGAAGTATATTGTTCGATAATTACAGAAATGTCACACTTATTATCCGAAAGTTGCAGTTTGGATTAGTTGAAACGTTGTAAATTTCATGTTATGACTTGGGGTCATGACAAGTTTCGGGTCTTCCAACATCATACTTGTTCACCCAAGAGACCCTACTGAAACAGTACTATTCCGGCTAAAGCAAAAAAAAAAAACAACAAAAAACGCCAAGCAAGCAAACTGATTAAATAAATGTCACTACTGACCAATCGTCTCTTCCTCGTCAGCCAAAGACGAATACAAAAAAAGAAAAGACAGCATGCACGTTTCTTGCTTTCTTTTCCATTTTAGCTTGACCACGCGGAACGATTCACATTCTCAACAGTATGACATAACAGGTAAGTAATGACAAGAAAAGTTTCCTTTCATATGAAGTGTCACTTTAACAAAATAAATAAATAAATAAATAAGAAAAACAAAATATCGAACACATTCTTAGGAATTATGATCAGAAACGTTTCTTGCTTTCTTTTCCCCACCACCGCCATTTCTTCTTTCCATTTCTTTCTTTGCTTCTTCTCTCTCCCCTCCCGACTAGGAATGCAAAAAAAAAAAAAAAGAACAAAAAAAAAAAAAAAAAAACCTCAGTTAAATATATATATATATATATATATATATATATATATATATATATATATATATATATATATCGAGTGTAACATCGGTAGTGTCCAAATCGTGTGACAGCAAAATTTTCCAATTGCTAGATTAAGCTTTGAACCGTTGTATCTGAAAAATGATTAAAGATATCTTACTGGAATTCTCCGAGGTTTTTATAACACTATTGGATTCTACTTTGAACAAAATGATGATCCGTCTTGCTGTTGTGACTTCCTGATCCAGTTTTCCTCTGTAATTTCCCCCTTTTTTAAAAACTTATTCACAGTTCTCTTGATCGGTCTTGAATGGATTTTGAAGATGGAAACCAAAATATGAGTTTTGGTGTCTTGAAGGATCTTTTTCGTCTCACCATTGCACAGTTGGGAAGACATTGTGGATCTGACACAAAATGATTTTAACCGGTTATTTTTCTAGCCGAAAAAAAAAATCAAAGGATTTTTCTGTGATTCTTCCAACAAATGGTGTCAAGATTCCTAAACCTCTTAGTGTCTTTTTGGGGGTTTTTTTTTCGATATAAAAATTTTTATGGGATGGACATTTTTGCTGTTACACGATTTGGATAATTTTGCTGTTATACCTGGTATAATTCCGAAATACAATCTTGTGTCAAACTCGTTTTTAACAAAGATCAATTTAGAATCAATAGTGCAATCGACCACTTTGTTTAAAGTAGGACTGAAAACTTTTAATTTATTGCCCTACGATTTAATCACTGTATTATCGCATGATGAACAGCCATTCGTCAACGAAATTCCCTATTTGAATAAGATGTTAATTAACATTAAACAAGATGAATTGGATGCTCTTGAAGGAATGTCCACAAATCGACAGCGCACGACGAAATACCATTCTTTCATTTAGGATATTAGGTTAATGTAATAGCTTATGTCGTTTGAACGATCGTCAAAGAGTCTTTTGTTTTACCGGAAAGACACACAGTCTTGGGAATTTTATTAACGACTTTGACTTCCTTCCGGAATTCGTCTATCTCAGATTGTTCATATTTATCTACTGATTTGTCTAAGTCTGTTTCTATCTATCTATCTATCTATCTATCTATCTATCTATCTATCTATCTATCTATATCTATCTCAATCTGTTCATATCTATCTATCTATCTATCTATCTATCTATCTATCTATCTATCTATCTATCTCAGTCTGTTCATATCTATCTATCTATCTATCTACCTCAATCTGTTCATATCTATCTCAATCTGTTCATATCTATCTATCTATCTATCTACCTCAATCTGTTGATATCTATCTCAATCTGTTCATATCTATCTATCTATCTATCTATCTACCTCAATCTGTTCATATCTATCTCAATCTGTTCATATCTATCTATCTATCTATCTATCTATCTATCTATCTATCAGTCTGTTCATATCTATCTATCTATCTATCTATCTATCTATATCTGTTCATATCTATCTATCTATCTATCTCAGTCTGTTCATATCTATCTATCTATCTATCTCAGTCTGTTCATATCTACCTATCTCGGTCTGTTCATATCTATCTATCTATCTATCTATCTATCTATCTATCTATCTCAGTCTGTTCATATCTATCTATCTATCTATTTTTCATATCTATGTACTTATTTTTCTCAGACCGTTCATATCCTCTTTCTCTCTTCCCATCTATTTGTATTTGATTTTTATGACATTTTTTTATGAATCGTTCCAACCTACAGCCTCTTCCCCACAGAGGCAACGTCGCAGGCCTGTCGCTAGTCTCTGGTTGTTTCCAAATCTTCAAATGAACTATATTATTTAGTTTCACTACTCCAGAACTCTAAGACACTCGGCATGCTCCATCCATACCTCACTATGTTTTCTCAGAACAGCCTTCCCTTGCCTCTCCTTTCAAGTAAAAGATATGAGTACACACATCAGAAATAAAAGGAAGTAATAATAATAATAATATAAGAAGCATGCAACTGAATTGTTTAGCAAAGGGCACTAATAAATAGCTGTCAAAAAAACGTACTGTTTACGAACTGATTTCTTAGCAGAGAGGAAAACATATTTGAACACTAAAAGCCAATACTGAAGTTTGAGAAAGAACCTAACGATGGCAGCAACGATGCGAGAACGAAGTTGAGTGGGCGTGTAACAGAAGATTCGACATGAAAAAGAAAGAGAATTTTTGAAAAAAGTAAAGAAAGATCAAAGAAAGAAAGAAAGAAAGATCAAAGAAAGAAAGAAAAAGAAAAGATCGGTGAAAGAAACAAGGAAAGAAAGAAAGAAAGATCAAAGAAAGACAGAAAAAAGAAAGATCAAAGAAAGAAAGAAGGACAGATAGAAAGAAAGATCAAAGAAAGAAAGAAAGATCAAAGGAATAAAGAAGGAACGAAAGAAAGATCAAAGAAAGAAAGAAAGATCAAAGGAAGACAAAAAGAAAGATCAAAGGAAGAAAGAAAAAATAAAGATCAAAGAAAGAAAGAAATATCAAAGAAAGAAAGAAAGATCAAAGGAAGAAAGAAAGAAAGATCAAAGAAAGAAAGAAGGAAAAAAAAGAAAGAAAGATCAAAGAAAAAAGAAAGAAAGAACGAACGAAAGAGAGATCAAAGGAAGAAAGAAAGATCAAGGAAAGAAAGAAAGAAAGAAAGAAAGATCAAAGAAAGAAAGAAAGAAAGGAAGATCAAAGAAAGAAAGAACGAACGAAAGAGAGATCAAAGGAAGAAAGAAAGAAAAATCAAAGAAAGAACGAACGAAAGAAAGAAAGAATGAAAGAAAAGGAATTGACAAAAAGAGAGAATATTGAACATTCAAAAGATATAAAAAATAAAGATGAAAATACAAAAGTAAAAAAAGAAAGAATTATAAAAAAGTGAAACGATTTAGGGAAATAATATAGAAAGAAAGAAAAAAAATGAAAATTGAGGAATACAAATAAATGAGAATGACAAAAGACAAAAAGAAAGATTGAAAATGAACGATAGAAAAGAAAGATTACTAAAACCGCCATTCTGGGTATGACGATAAACAACATCCAACAGCAAGGCCTCTGATTAGGAGGCTTTGAGGAGCGTGTAACCACCTCTTAATTGCTAGTGTTCCCATGTCAACCCTGACCCGGAGTAGTAGCAACTGTTAGGGTCCCAACCATGGGAAAATAGTTACCCCCCGCCCACAAACTGGGGCCAAAACACTATAAATCCGTTTTAATTCCAGCAATACATTTTTGTAAAAAAATTACCAACAATAATGTTTTGAAGAAAAAATTATTACCAGCAATAAATTTTTTGAAAAATTATTATCAGCAATACATTTTTGGAAAACAATTATTACCAACAATGCATTTTGGAAAAAAATATCACCAACAGTACATTTTTGAAGAAAAAAATACTAGTATCAACAAAATCCTTGTCGGCATTAAATAACACACTACGGTTGATATGCCGTAAAACAAACTAGACCAAACCAATATATACTAAGATAGATAGATAGATAGATAGATAGATAGATAGATAGATAGATATGAACAGATTGAAAAGAAGACATTCTGATCGATAGATAGATAGATAGATATGAACAGATTGAAAGGAGACATTCAGATAGATAGATAGATAGATAGATAGATAGATTGGAAATATTGCCAGCAATAAAAATCTTGTCGGCGTTAAATAAAACATTATGGTTGATATGCCGTAAAAAAAACGTGAAAGAAAAAAAAACAAAAAAAACAAAAAAACGAAGAGAACTAAATAAAAAAAGTGATTGACGAAAAAAGGACGAAAACAATGATAAAAAAGAAAGAAAGGAAAAGAAAGAAGATGAGGAGAACTAAGAATGAAAAAATAAAAAAAAGATGTAAATTTGAAGAAAATATAATTTGAAACTACTGAGAAAAAAAAACAACAGAAGTTGTGGATTAATAAAAAAAAATGTCAAAGTAAACAAATAAAGAAATATATAAAAAAAAAACAATCTGAAGAGTAATTGAGGACGACTGGGAAAATAAAAGAAAACAGAAGAGAAAAAAAATCGTCAATAAAAGATGAAGAATATAAAAGAATAAAAATAAAACATTAATTGAAAAAAAGAAAAGGCGGGCAAGGAATCCAACAAACGCCAACAAACGCATTAAAATAAAACTTCGTAAGAAAACTTGAAAAAGAAACGTAAGTGATCACATATAAAAATCAGTTGACTTAAGCCCTGCAGACATTACGTCGTCTACATTAAAACTCCCTTCTGTCATTTTCGACATAAGATAACTTCCAGACAATGTAATGAGACCACCACTTAACATCAACTCTTATTTCCGTAGGCCAATCTTAGAACAAAAAAAATATATAGGTATGCAACCGCAACAATTTGTTATTTGGTTTGATTGTTAAGTGCTTGTAAGAACAAATTATTGCGTATTTGATTTTATAGCGTATAGAATTTTAGAAAATAAAAAAGAACAATAAAGAAACGAAATATTATATAATTCTACTTGCTCCGTAGTTATTTAGTACGGACGTTACGCTAGGCTAATAACGAATATATTCATTTAGAAAATAAAAAAAAGAACATTAAAGAAACGAAATATCGTATAGTTCTACTTGCTTCGTAGTTATTTTTGTAGTAACCCACCTGCAGTAGATTAAACACTTCCTTCTTTCATAAATACTAACAAGCGTGACTTCCGGTGTGAGGAACTGAGACGCAGTGTAACCTGACCGTTCGGATGGACACTTCTATCTGTTTATCACTAAGATTCTGATTTTGTATGTATCTGTTATTTCAATACACTTATTCAAACTACCTTCGTTTTGCGTGTCTTTCTTTCTGAGAATAGAAGTTATCTAGCACGTACGTTAAGCTCGGCCAATATCAAATATATCCATTTAGAAATTAAAACAAGAACAATAATGGAAGGCTATATCATATAATTCTACTTGTTCCTTGGCTATTTAGCATCAAATATACGTTACGCCCGGCCAATATCAAATATATTCATTTAGAAATCAAAACAAGAACAATAATGGAAGGCTATATCATATAATTCTACTTGTTCCTTGGCTATTTAGCACGTACGTTACGCCCGGCCAATATCAAATATATTCATTTAGAAATTAAAACAAGAACAATAATGGTAGGCTATATCATATAATTCTACTTGTTCCTTGGCTATTTAGCACGTACGTTACGCCCGGCCAATATCAAATATATCCATTTAGAAATTAAAACAAGAACAATAATGGAAGGCTATATCATATAATTCTACTTGTTCCTTGGCGATTTAGCACGTACGTTACGCCCGGCCAATATCAAATATATTCATTTAGAAATTAAAACAAGAACAATAATGGAAGGCTATATCATATAATTCTACTTGTTCCTTGGCTATTTAGCACGTACAAATATACGCCAAGAACAATATCAAATATATTCATTTAGAAATTAAAACAAGAACAATAATGGAAGGCTATATCATATAATTCTACTTGTTCCTTGGCTATTTAGCACGTACGTTACGCCCGGCCAATATCAAATATATCCATTTAGAAATTAAAACAAGAACAATAATGGAAGGCTATATCATATAATTCTACTTGTTTTGGCTGTTATTTAGCACATACGTTACGCCCGGCCAATATCAAATATATTCATTTAGAAATCAAAACAAGAACAATAATGGAAGGCTATATCATATAATTCTACTTGTTCCGGCCAATACGCCCGGCCAATATCAAATATATTCATTTAGAAATTAAAACAAGAACAATAATGGAAGGCTATATCATATAATTCTACTTGTTCCTTGGCTATTTAGCACGTACGTTACGCCCGGCCAATATCAAATATATTCATTTAGAAATTAAAACAAGAACAATAATGGTAGGCTATATCATATAATTCTACTTGTTCCTTGGCTATTTAGCACGTACGTTACGCCCGGCCAATATCAAATATATTCATTTAGAAATTAAAACAAGAACAATAATGGAAGGCTATATCATATAATTCTACTTGTTCCTTGGCGATTTAGCACGTACGTTACGCCCGGCCAATATCAAATATATTCATTTAGAAATTAAAACAAGAACAATAATGGAAGGCTATATCATATAATTCTACTTGTTCCTTGGCTATTTAGCACGTACGTTACGCCCGGCCAATATCAAATATATTCATTTAGAAATCAAAACAAGAACAATAATGGAAGGTTATATCATATAATTCTATTTGTTCCTTGGCAAATATATTATTTAGCAAAACAGAACAATTATAATTCTACTTGTTCCTTGGCTATTTAGCACGTACGTTACGCCGGCCAATATCAAATATATTCATTTAGAAATCAAAACAAGAACAATAATGGAAGGCTATATCATATAATTCTACTTGTTCCTTGGCTATTTAGCACGTACGTTACGCCCGGCCAATATCAAATATATTCATTTAGAAATTAAAACAAGAACAATAATGGAACGCTATATCATATAATTCTACTTGTTCCTTGGCTATTTAGCACGTACGTTACGCCCGGCCAATATAATAAAATATATTCATTTAGAAATTAAAACAAGAACAATAATGGAAGAAATTAAAACAAGCTATATCATATAATTCTACTTGTTCCTTGGCTATTTAGCACGTACGTTACGCCCGGCCAATATCAAATATATTCATTTAGAAATTAAAACAAGAACAATAATGGAAGGCTATATCATATAATTCTACTTGTTCCTTTATTTAGCAATTCGTTACGCCCGGCCAATATCCATTTAGAAATTAAAACAAGAACAATAATGGAAGGCTATATTATAATTCTACTTGTTCCTTGGCTATTTAGCACGTACGTTACGCCCGGCCAATATCAAATATATTCATTTAGAAATTAAAACAAGAACAATAATGGAAGGCTATATAATTATAATTCTACCTGTTCCTTGGCTATTTAGCACGTACGTTACGCCCGGCCAATATCAAATATATTCATTTAGAAATTAAAACAAGAACAATAATGGAACGCTATATCATATAATTCTACTTGTTCCTTGGCTATTTAGCACGTACGTTACGCCCGGCCAATACCGAATATATATATTGAGAAAATAAAAAAAGAACAATGTGAAAAAGGGAAGAGAAAGAAAGAAGGAAAAAATGAAAAAAGAAAGAAAGAAATCGTCCAACGACAATTCTGCGGTGAACTTGTACCGTCTAAATTCTTTAAATAACATGCATTCACATATACAATTGTTTTTGTGCAGTATTTTGCGAAATTTGTTAAGCTCAAATATTTATCGGTGCTATAGGGTAATTTCTGAAGATGGTTTATAGTCGGGGAATACGGAAGGCGTTTATTCTTTCAATCGAGATTCACCAGATGAAGAAAAATAGGAAAACTTGAAATTTTTCATTTTTTATTAAATGTATGAAGAGATTTTCGTCGTGTTTTGTAAAATGTAAGTGTTAACGACAACAAAAACACACTGTTCTTAATAAACTAAATATTTCCCTTGGCTTTCTATACACATTTGCCAAAATTCAGTAAATTCTCGGATTCAATCTTGATGAATACGGATTCTGTGCTCAATGCAAAAACCTCGTCAATGAAAAACATCTAGAACATCTTTAATTTTATTTGCCAGATAAAGAGTAGTAAATTTGTTATCTCATAAATAGGAAAGGTTGACACACATATAGAAAGTAAGAACTATTTTATTCCGAAGAATAATATGGTACCCGGTTGAGAAATAAACAGTTAATCGTTAACTCCTCGGTATATACACGAGACTTCCCCACAAATTGGGATGAGACACAAAGCCGGTTTTTAATCTAGGGTTTTCCGAGCGCATACGCTCGGATAAAAATTCCACGTAGTCTCCGCATAGACGGGATCGGGCAGCTGTCTATCACACCAGACGAGACTCTGCCCTTCGGAATAGCCTCAGCTAGACCTCTCTGCCTTAGGATTTGGTATCAGTCGGAGATTCTAACCCCTAGACAATCGACGGTCATATTTATTTTTTCATAAGCACACCAGTCACTCAGAGAAATCAATCACTAGGAGAGTCTTGCATCATCAGCAGTAATAGTGACCGTTTACAAATTCGTTACTCTCTACAGTGCTCCACCGATTATATATATATATATATATATATATGTGTGTGTGTGTGTGCGTGTGTGTATCAGATCCCGTGAGCCTTCCATTTGTAAACAGAGAAGATGCTTATTGTGTCTGAATGTTGTTGTTTTTTTCGTTATAATAATTTAATTTACATGCTTTTATATTTTTTAAATCCCAGAAAAATAAACTTGATAAGTCCTGGCACGAAACCTGTTGTTCTTTTATAGCTTTTTAAAAAAATGCCATATAAATTTTGCTTTTTCCTAGCTATCGTTAAATTTTGTACCATAAAAAACTTATTTTATATATATATTAGTTTGGTATGAAATTGATATGTCCCGGAAAGGGATATATTTGATCAAAGGAGATAAGTTGTTTAGGCTAATGTAAACGAGTAGAACAATCTAGCAGGGAGCAATAATGTAACTGGTACTCGTCGTAGTCGCAGTCAATAGGTGTAGGTAACAGGCGTAGACCAATAGGATAGCCAATGGCGTAGTCCAATGGGCGTCGTCGTACCTCTACATCAGTCTGCATTTATGGCTGACACCAGTCAATCATATTCCTGTGACGGAGAACACAGGTGTATGCATATACATTACTTCAGAAATATAGATCGGAATCCGACAAAAAATTAGGAAACGTTTATCGGTTTAACACGTTATTTCTATTGAGAATGAGATATGGAGAAACAGAAATTATTTTTATTTTTGTATTGTTTGATTTTCATTGATCAATCTTGCATAAGGTAAATTCGAATCTTTTCAACCAACGTCAATGTAATTTGTACCATTCCGAATTAAATTAATTTCTTGAAACTATGGATGGACGCATCATCTTATGTCACTGAATTTGGGAACACCAGAAATTATAGTAACGTTGGTCGAAGATTCGAAGCCATTTGATGACTGACCAATGAAAATCAAACTACACAAAAAAAAAAATGGCAGAATTTCTTTTCTCTCTCTATTTCAGTCTCTGACGAAGATTTAATAAAAGTCAACCTGTTAGCTTGAAAAGCTCTTCCGAATTTGTTCTTTATTTTATCATATATATATATATATATATATATATATATATATATATATATATATATATATATGAGAGAGAGAGAGAGAGAGGGGGAGATTTAACCGGCCTGTTAATGAATTTTTAGGAATAAAGAACAAACAAAATGATAACAATACTGGCAATAAGTTTCCTGTTATTTATATAAAAGGGTATATCATAAGGACGGAATATATATAAGTGTGTTTCATTAAGACGGATTATATATAAGGGTGTTTCATTAAGACGGATTATATATAAGTGTATTTCATTAAGATGGACGGATTATATATAAGGGTGTTTCATTAAGACGGATTATATGTAAGTGTGTTTCATTAAGACGGATTATATATAAGGGTGTTTCATTAAGGCGGATTATATATAAGTGTGTTTCATTAAGACGGATTATATATAAGTGTGTTTCATTAAGATGGACGGATTATATATAAGGGTGTTTCATTAAGACGGATTATATATAAGGGTGTTTCATTAAGATGGATTATATATAAGGGTGTTTCATTAAGATGGATTATATATAAGGGTGTTTCATTAAGACAGATCAGAGTCAGTAGTAAGTAAATCAGTGCTATTGGTGAAAATTTATTTATTTCTCAATTGGATCATGTTATTTAAGTCATGGCAATTATGTATAAAAAATAAAATCGCCCAAATATCCGCCAAATTTGAAAGGAAAAGAAAAAAATCATTAGACACTTAAAATTAATCCACATTGAATATCGGTCCAAGTTATTGGAACACCTTTTATGATATATATATATATTAACAGGTCTTTTGACTACATTGAGACACGGATAGAGAGATTTAAAAGTCGATATTTTCTGAGTAAGCCCAAATCTCTATTTTCAACAACATTCCTCGTAAGTCGTAAGCTTAGTCCCATTTCTCTGTTTATTGCTCGTCACCTTTGGAAAAGGTCGCAGGCATGTCCGAAAATACTGACTTTAAAATCTTTCTCTTCTTGCTTCAATTTAGTCAAAAGGTCTATGAATATATAATATATATCATATGATTATAATATTGTCATTATAATATAATAAAAACATTTTACATCGCCCACAAAAGCGTCCATGTTTCCGTACTATGATTGTACTTCCTCGGTTGATGGTAGATAACTTGTGATAAAAATGATTTATTAGGGAAATTTAAAAACAAGTCTTTAGCCATTTTCTGAAGTTAAAGGAGTTGGGGGCTTAAGGTCAGAATTAAAAATGTTCTTGAGGGTATGTCAAGATTAACAGATTAAATGTCGGATCTACGGTAAATCAGACGTTAGAAGTGAGTGGGTTAATTTTTTTTCATGTCAAGAAAAAATGACGCTTGGACATGCCATCCAGCGATCGCAGAAAACATGGCAGCGACAAATGTATTATGGATGTAGCCAAAAATGATGTTCCGATTTGTTGAAGTACACATAAAGTTACCAGAAACAATTTTTAATATATATATATATATATATATATATATATATATATATATAAAAGTGAACATAGAAGTCAACACTTAGAAGCGACAGTCTGTTTCATGCTAGACGCAATCGTCAGGCCTGATGATTGCGTCTAGCATTGACTTATGTTCACTTCTATGTTTACTTTATGTTTACGCTCTATCTCTGATATTGAGCCCTTTTTTATCCCATAAATATAGCACACTTTAAGACTATATTTCTTCATTCATATATATATATAAATATATATATATATATATATATATATATATATATATATATATAATAATATTTTTGTTTAAAAATATGATTCCTTCGCTACATAAGAGTTCTCATGTTTCAAAACGAGAGCCGAAATATCCAAATAATTATTAAAATTAAGTTGGATTGTGGTGTTTAGTCGTTTCATCTTCATTTTTAAACAAAAATATTATTATAAGCTCTACTTCTGTATGGAGCACTGTCTTCTTAAAAATAAAAAAACAAAAAATACTAAGGAACCCCGGATTATGCACCCAACGTGTTCTTTTCTATTTTCTGCATACCTACGCACTTATATATATATATATATATATATATATATATATATATATATATAGTTATACTCATTGGAAAAACCTTAGGTATTTTGGCTTGTAATTGAACAAATCAATGCCCAAAAGGGATAAACAAAAAGAAAGAACTAAGACCATGAAATTGAGGCGAAAACAATCGTCTTGAATTCAAACTCAGAGTTTAAAGAAAAAAAAAACTCCAAAACGAGTGAAGTAACTAGGTAAGGTGCTCAATATGCTAAGTAGAGCAAACCTAAAGATGAACCTAAAGAGTAAGGTAAACCTACCTACGTTTCACGTATACGGATAATCAGAGTGAACTGGCCAACGAGGTAAGGGTGGAACAGAATATAAAAACAACCATGACCACGTGACTAAAAAAAAAAATCAACCAAGTAAAACCTTAACTCAACAACGAGGGTGTTTATGTTTTTATCCAATAACGGAACAAAAAAAAACAAAAACAACTAAAAAAAAAAGCAAAACAAAAAAAAAAAAAACTATTCTAATAACCATTGTTTCCTATGTCTACCCCAACTCAGGATTTCAGATTTTAGATTTAATAAATTATTGTTTTTTTTATACGTAGTGTTCCGAGATGAAATTCGGTCACCAATGAATGACAAACGCAAGAAATAAAGATAAGAAGTTAAATGTATTTACACAATAATACAATGGGTATATTGTTAGTAAATCCAGGAGCGCAGTTAGTCGTAATAATAATAATAATAATAATAATAATAACAATAATAATATATATATATATAATAATCTATCCAACCAAATATGTTAGCTCTATCTCTGATATTGAGCGCTTTCTAATAAGTACCGCGCATATAATATATAAATAATTATACATACTTATATTTATTTATATTTATATACACTTTTCACACACACACAGACACACACACACACATATATATATATATATATATTCGTCCTGCACGAAGCCTTCACCACTATAATCAAATCTCATGTGCCGGTGTCGGGCTGTCGGTTTCCTAGAAACTGATCTGCTTGACACTCATACGTCGAATCTCGACGGGAGAGTCGATTATATATATATATACAGTCTCGAAGTAAGACTTCCTTAGAATCTACGTGCTTGTAACTGACTTCTACAAGCGGTTACCTCACACTATTACTCTACCTCCAACTCAATCACAATTTCTGCTCTCACTCTCCCGATTTCTCAATCTCAATCAATCTCTATATTCTGACTGACTGTGGGTATTTAACGGCAGCAGTCCCAGTAAGACTCTGGTCGAGTCCACTTATATGAAAAAGGGTAGGACCCCATAACACATAGCAATAGCTAACTTTTCCTCTGTGTATAGAGAACAAAATTTATCACCTGCTTTATACCTGTGATGTTTTTTTTTAAAATATTTCCCTTTTCAAAATGGGGTCTTTATTATCCTCTTGTTTGACTTTCCATACATAAGTGGATAAAGTGGTGCTATGTTTTGTATGTTTCGTTATTAAAACTACTAAGGTGGTTATAGTATCATGCTTTAAAATTATTTTGAGTAGATCCTATACAGACCTTAGGATTTTTATCAGTATTATACAGGGTGTACATAAAGTTCGTCTGCTCTTTAAAAAATTATAACTTTAAAATGCAAACAAACTTTATGAACACCCTGTATATATATATATATATATATATATATATATATAAAGGGTCTACTTTGTATCGAGTACTGTTATAAAAAAAAATAAAAGAACTTTTGGATTATATACCTAACAGGTTCTTTCCTATTTTCTATATATTTTCATATATATATATATATATATATATATATACATACATATATATATATATATATATATATATATATATATATATATATATATATATATATATATATATATATATATATATATATATAAAAGTCACATTGCCTATATATCATTTTGTTGCCTTTTAATTTCACAAAATTAATTAACAGGCCGATGATATTTAGATATTATAAGAAGCACGCGTGGGCCATCACTTTTTTTTAAAATCATTTGAGTTTTTTCTTACATTGGGTGCTGTCATATATTTTAGGTTTTTGCGATATTTTTTTCTAAATTTCGTTAAGTATAATTTAATTTATTCATATTTATGGCTGTTATGTTTTATTATATATTTTTTTAATGTTGCTAAGTTCTTGATAGAAAAAATTATGTTGACACGATAAAACGATTTTTTTTTTAACTAAAATTTTGTATCTGAGGATAATTCAGTTTTGTAGTTGAGTAAAAAAGATTTTCTGCTTGTAGGCTTTTATGAAGAGAGGTGCTCATGTTATGGCTGTTGGCTATAAATTTACCACCAGCACTGGCCGTAAATCTACATCAACTTGAAAGAGAAACGGTATGCATCTCAGCCAGAGGCTGTGGTAGAAAATGGTAGTCACAAGACATTTCTCTTTACCCATTAGCATTTCATTGATGTACCAACAGCCGACCTTATTGTTATAGATAAAGAGTGTAGCAAGTGTCAAATTATTGATTTCGCTTGCAACACAAAAGTGGACTACACAGAAACTGAAAAGTTTGAAAAATGCCAAGATCTTGAAAGTTGAAGTATCTATGGAACATGAGTGTTGAAGTAATTCCTGTCCTAATGAGAACATTTGAAACCCCATCCACCTCTGAAAAGCGTCATACATTTACTCCCCGAGGATTCTCCGAAATGTTCTTGAGTTGTGAGGAATCTTTTTAACATCATGTCTCAAGTATTTCCATTGCCTGCATCAATGTGCAACGCCAACATAATAATAATAATAATAATAATAATAATAATAATAATAATAATAATTATTATTATTATTATTATTATTATTATTATTGGAACATTCTGATTGGTTGGAAAAAGTTTCCGATACACTCACTGAATGCATTCCTGGTAACACATGGCTTAAAGAAATACAAAACCATGTACTCATGAGTACAACCCAGACCTTACGAAGGGTTATATCGATGTAATTTTTTTTTTGTTTGTTTACTTTTTTTAATTGCTCAGTGAAAAATGTCATGATCCCATTTCTGACCTTAGGTCTCTGGGCGGGACCCGGAAAGAAATGATTGTACATTAGAAATCCAAGAAAATAACAATAATAATAATAATAATAATAATAATAATACAAGGACCTTGAAATCGAAATCTCAAAAATGGGGCACATAGGAACATCAACAATCCCTGTTGTAGTTGGAGCCCTCAGATTGGTTGGAAAAGATTCCACTAGACTAATTGAAGGGATTCCTGGTGGCCCATGCCTTAAAAAAATACAAAAATTGTTCTCACGAGTACAGCCCACATTTTACGAAGGGCTTTGTCTATGTAATTTTTAATTTTTCTTTTACAGTGGAAAATGCCATGATGCCATTTCTAACCTTAGGTCCCTGGGCGGAACCCGGAAAAAATGAGTACACATCAGATATCAAGGAAAATAAAATAAAGATAATGATAATAATAATTGGAGCCTTCAGATTGGTTGTAAAAAGGTTCTAATAGACTCATTGAATGCATTGCTAGTAGCCCATGGCATAAAGAAATACAAAAAAATGTTCTCACGACTACAACTCAGACCTTACAAAGGTCATTATATATGTAAAATGTGTGTGTGTTTTTTTTTTTTTTTTTTGTTTGTTTACTTTTTTTAATTGGTCAGTGAAAAATGTCATGATGCCATTTCTGACCTTAGGTCTCTGGGTGGGACCCGGAAAGAAATGAGTGTACACTAGAAATCCAAGAAAATAATAATAATAATAATAATAATAATAATAAGATAAGACGCGGTTGGGATTACAACGAGAATGACGTGTTTTAAGAAGCTCTTCCAAACGTAACGTTTTTTTTTTTTTTACGCATATGAAATTTTGTTATTTTTACTATTTTAACGTAAGCATGAATTTTCCTTCGTATTATTATTATTTAATTTATTTGTTTCTCCTTTAAATGATACTGATAGATTAATCAATTATTTAATTTTCTTATTCATATATCCCTCAGTTTTCAATATCCCCCAAAAACAAAAAACATGACAGGTAAAAAACAATACAATTTCTACGATATTCTTTCTTAGAAGGATTGCGTATTTTTTCAACAGCGCTATTTTCAACGACTTTGAAAAATAACGGGATTTACAGATGGGCCAATAAATTATTCTTAAATTTCACAGCAAAGATAAACGAATGTAAACTTTTAATTTTTTTATGACAATTATTTTTTGTTACTAGGACTAGTGATGGCGAAAAAAAAAAAAAAAAAATTAAAATTTAATATAAATACTCTCTAGTGTAGTGATGTTTTGTTTCGTTGAGCGGCTGTTTCTTCCAATTTTTTTTTTTTAACGCATATGAAATTTTGTTATTTTTACTATTTTAGCGTAAGCATGAATTTTTCTTCGTATTATTATTATTTAATTTATTTGGTTCTCCTTTAAATAATACTGATAGATTAATCAATTATTTAATTTTCTCATTCACATATCCCTTAGTTTTCAATATCCACCCCGCAAAAAAACATTACAGGTAAAAACAATACAATTTCTACGATGTTCTTTCTTAGAAGGATTGCATTTTTTTTTTTTTTTTTTTAAAACAACGCTATTTTCAACGACTTTAAAAATAACGGAATTTACATTTACATATTACATTTTATGAATTTATGAAAAGAAAATGCAATCTTTCTAAGAAGGAATATCGTGGAATTTACAGATGGGCCAATAAATTATTTTTAAATTTCACAGCAAAGACAAACGAATGTAAACTTTTTTTTTTTTTTTTTTTTTAACCAGCGTCATTCTCTTTGATTTCCAATCGTGTCTCTGTCTATTGTTGCTTGGCAACCCATTTAGGAGAAGGAAAACTCGAACAACAACCCGCAACTCAAGGTGTTAATCGTGCCGAGGAGTGAATGGCTACTGCGTTATGAGGTCGCGAACGATCCCCTACAGGCTTCGGAACCCTGTCTGTAAAGACCGTTACTCAACGTGCCGGGCAACTTTGGGTGGACTTTTGGACCCGTGCGTCACTCGTGGGATTAATATGAAAATTAAAAATAGAAACAAAACGTCCAGTATGGCTCTTCCAGTGGATAAACAGGGAGCCCGTCCTTCAGGAGGGAACCTACCTGAGGTCGAAAAAATCTGCCATAGGAACAAACTCTACACAAAGAATGAATCTTCAGGTCCCCACAACCAGGATAATCCTAATGATGGTCCTGTAAATTCTCCAGCTAGATCCATAACCGTAAATTTAAGGAAAGAAAAATAAAATGGTCTCGTGAGGAGTACAAAGTTGTTATGACTGCATTCCATGAAGCGTTACTCAAACCTCAGAAAAACATCACTCGCCAAACATATGACATTTGGCGAGAGAAGGTTGGGCAAACAATTAGAAAGTACATAGACAAAAAATAAACTAGCCAATGTAAGAAGGGACATCATGCGAAATAACCGATTGACAGAGGCTGAAATTAATGAAATAAAAAAGAATTGCAACAAGAATAGATGAACCAACAAAACATGAAAAGGAACCGGAATCAGGAAAAAAAAAGTAGTAACATCACACAAGCCTCAGGTCATAATGAAAAACCGAAATACACACAAATCACTGTGAAGATAATGCTGAAAATTTAGAAATGTTGAAAGGTATGATCTTAGTCAGTCACAAGACGGTAATAAAACGAGTTCAAAATTCATCGAACAGAATTATTTCACAGAAAACAAGATTAATATACAAGAAGCCAAGGATGAAATCATGAGCCATATAAGTCAGATACAGAATATTGCAATGGAGGAACGAGAACAACTCCCAAAATTACAACCAACAAAGCATAACCTCAAAACTATTAAGCTCTATAATGCAGCACTCAAATTGATTCTGGATGAAGAAGACACTCATATAAATCTCAATGAAGCAATATATGCATCAGCAATAGCAGCAACAAATAAACTGAACATCAAAGTAAAAAAAGGCAGTCTCACAGACATGAAGATCCACCTTGGAAAAGAAAAATAGAAAAAGAAATTGAACACCTTAGAAGTGAATTATCAGTACTCGATGAACTAGCAAGAGGAGTAAATGTAAGAACTAGAAAAGGCAGAAGAGTCGAAAGAAAATACAATATCAGGAATGAAAATGAAGTCCTATCAACTAAAGAAAAATAAAGCAAACAATACAACTGAAGGCTCAAAGAATAAGACGCTACGAGAAAAGATCAAGATTCTATAGACAGAACAAGATCTTTCAAACCGATGCAAAGAAATTTTACAGGGAAATAGGTAAACAAAGAATTGAAGTGACAGTCCCCTAAAATGGAAGAAGTTATACAGTTCTGGGGAAAAATATGGGCTTGCCCTAAAGAACACAACGAAGAGGCAGATTGGATTGCGCAAGAGTTAGAACGAATGAAAAAATAAACCAGAACAGACATGGGCGGGAATCACAGAAGAAGATGTTAAATGTGCACTGAAAAAAGCACACAACTGGAAATCTCCAGGAATAGATAAAATTCTAACTTCTGGCTATATTATTTAAATACAGCACACAAAAAACTCGCCAAAGAACTTCAAGAAATGGTTACCGATCCAACTAAAATTCCTGCATGGATGACCAAAGGAGTTACCTTTCTTCTACCCAAAAATAGTGACACAAATATTCCGAAAAACTATAGACCAATTACATGTCTTCCAACAACATACAAACTGTTAACATCTATTTTAACAAAACAGACATATTTCTTCTTGGAAAGAAATGACATACTACCACTTGAACAAAAAGGTGCAAACGAGGCTGCTACGGATGTAAAGACCAATTACTTATTAATAGGATGATCCTGGAAAACTGCTTCCGTGAAAAAAAAAATCTTAGTATTGCCTGGATAGATTATCGTAAAGCATTCGATAGTGTACCACATTCCTGGATCTTAAAGTCTTTAAGTATGTACAAGGTATCACCCGTTATCATCAATTTCATCAAACAATGTATGTCGATATGGAAAACTACACTTTACCTCAATCATAAAAATGGAACCTATAAGTCTGGGAAATAAACATCAATAGAGGAATATTTCAAGGTGACTCTTTGTCTCCTTTATTATTTTGCATATCACTTATAGCATTAACCAGCCAACTTAACAAGACAGAATGCGGTTACAAAATAGCTCAAAAGAAAATAAACCATCTATTTTACATGGATGACTTAAAATTGTATGCTAGGAATGACAATGAGCTGGAAGGTCTTCTGCAAACTGTAAAATGCTTCAGTGAAGACATCGGAATGAAATTCAATTTGGATAAATGTGCTAAAGCTACAGTTTTACGAGGATCGCTACAACAAACTTCCTCTATTAGTTTAGACCCTGCTGTAACAATAAAAGATTTAGAACAAGGAGAAGCTTATAAGTACCTAGGTGTAAATGAGAGTGAAGGAATTCACCATAAGAAAAATGAAAGAAATAGTGCGTAAAGAGTACTATAGAAGGGTACGACTGGTATTAAAAACTGAATTGAATTCTCAGAACAGAATTATGGCCATTAATAACCTAGCCATCCCAGTGGTCCAATATAGTTTCAACATCTTGAACTGGACTCTAAATGACATCAGACAAATGGATTCTAAAACAAGAAAGCTTCTTTCTAAGTATAAGATGCATCATCCAAAGGCTGATGTAGACCGTCTATACATACCCCGTAAAGAAGGTGGAAGAGGTCTTATTCAGCTAGAATTGTCATACAAGACAACAACTATTGGCTTACTAACTTACATGGAAACAACAAATGACTGGATGATAAAATTAGTGAAACAACATGAAAACAGAAAGAAAAAAATATTCAATAATAAAAGAAGGCAGTAAATACAAACAACATTTACATTTAGTAGATTCTGTAGTAAATCAAAACAGAAGCCAAGAACCAACTATTGCAGCAAAAGATATGAAAAAGAAAGCCAAGGATAAAGCCCTTGAACAGATGAAACAACGCTGGCAAGACAAACCTCTGCATGGCCAATATCCAGAACGTGCAAATAAACCCAATGTTGATAAAGTTAATACTCATCGATGGTTACGAGCATCTGGATTAAAGTCTGAAACTGAAGGCTTTATTCTTGCAGCGCAAGACCAGAGTCTTTTTCACTAGGAATTTTCAGGCAAATATCATACATAATAATGTGGATCCAAAATGCAGGTTCTGTGACAAATACCAAGAAACAATAGACCATCTAATCTCAGGATGTTCTATACTTGCCCCAAATGAATATAAAAATCGTCACGATAGAGTGGGGCAATACTTACACTGGACAATGTGCAAACACTTTGGAAAATGTGTAAGCAAACACTGGTATGAACATCGGCCAGCGCCGGTTACAGAAATAGAAGATGTCACCATTCTATGGGATTATACCATCCACACAGACAGAAAAATTGAAGCAAATAGGCCGGACATTATTGTCAAAAACCAGAAAGAAAAAAAACTTGCCTACTAATTGATATGGCTTGTCCAGCGGATTGTAACATAGCAACCAAGGAATTTGAAAAACTATCAAAATACAAAGACCTGGAAATTGAAAATAAAAAATGTGGAAATTGAAAACAAGAATAATACCAGTGGTAATAGGTGCACTTGGAATTATAAAAAATGGAACAAAAACAACACATTGAAAGAATCCCTGAAACCCCAGCTTAAGAGACATACAGAAAATTGTCTTATTAAGTACAGCACACACACTAAGGAGAACTTTGTCTATGTAACGCTAGCAACTTCATCGGAGAAAAAAAAAAAAAAAATTAACATGAAATGTGGCCATAACAACACACCACGACCTGCCTTAGGTCTTTCCGCAGACTTGGTAGGTAGTGTGTCCATAGCAGAAATCGAATGATGATGATGATGACAATAATAATAATAAAATGTGGGATAGGAGGACATCAATAATTCCAGGTGTTTCACGAGTACAGTTTCTACGTTGCGAGGGGCTTTATTAATGTAAAATGTGTGTACTCATAGGTTCAGATATATTTAATGGAAAATGACCTTATGTCTCTGGTTGGGACCCGGAAGGAAATAAGTATGCACCAGAACTCAAAGGAAATAATAATAATAATAATAATAATAATAATAATAATAATAAGAAGAAGAAGAAGAAGAAATGATTATAAATATATATAACTAAGAATGTTTATGCGAACAAAATCCAAAAAATAGAATTCCACTGGAAATGACATGCAGGTTTATATTCATTGGGTACCAATATTATGCAACCTTCTGGATATCTATCACAAAATCTGCATTTTGGCTTAACACACTTTTATCAGTATGCGTGATTGGTAATTTCTAGTTAGCAAGCATTGGTCCTGTGTAGCAAGAATACAACCTTGGGCTTCAGTTTTTTACCCTACACTACGTAACCCCTGATGAATACGAGATTTGTCTACATCAGCTTGCCCGGTACGGTCAGAGCATTGACCATGAAGAGGTTTACCGTGTCATCGTTTTTGCTTTTAGTACATTGCATTTGATTTTGCTTCCTTTTTTTGTAGGTTCTTTGCTGCTGCAATAGGTGTATTATGATTTATAAGCACTCTTTCAACCACTTGAAATTCTCTTGAATTTGCTGGCTTCCTTTATAACTTAATAAAGTTTCTTATTTCTTTCATATTCTTTGACACAGATCATCATCCAGACTTCTATAGTTTCCAGGTATCTTTGAAAACCAATTGTTGTGGTTTTGTAAGACATTATTATTATTATTATTATTATTATTTCTATTCAAAACTATTATTTTTACTTCTCTGAATAAGACTTAATTTTTTTGTTCAGCTTTCCTTTCATTAATGTCTTTTCATTCACATTTCTTTTCTTTCATTCTTGTTAACTGCTTTATCATTGCTTCACACTCATTTTTGGGACAATTATTCATTCATTTTTTTTTTCAGTAATTTATTCCTTTTACAACGTCATCTCATTTTTCACGATTATTCTTTTTATAACTTCTTTGCCAGTCATTTTTCAAGGAGTGTTATTGACGCCATTTTTAGTAGCATGGCCGACGCCTTTAGCAGGGCTCAGTAATCGATGTCACGGGATTGTAAATGCCCAATGAATGGAGCAGAAACAACTAAAAACGGACAATATTTCAGGAAAATTTGGTAAGGAAAACGTTATATACACACATAGACACAGAAATATATATATACATTAAAAACTAGAAATGTTGTATTGTAGGCCATGATAAGTTTAAAATAAAACACACACCAGTCGACCGGTTTCGTCCCCTCTCGTCAGAACTGTTAACGGGGAATTTAGATTATGAGGAAAAGAAAAAGAAAAAAAGTCTGTCATGGGTGACATGAATGAATGGACAGGGAAGAAAAAAAAAAATATATATATGTTCTTTCTTTTTTATATATATATATATATATATATATATATATATATATAAGCAAGTGTAAATGGATATAAATCCGACAGAATGAAGAAATTTTGAAAAAACAAACAAAAATCCTTAAATGTAGTTAAATGAAAGAAATGTCAGACGTCATTTAACTACATTTAAGGATTTTTGTTTGTTTTTTCAAAATTTCTTCATATATATATATATATATAAAAAAAGAATATATATATATATATATATATATATATATATATGGTGTAATATCTAGCTGCTCGGATTGAGTGCCGAGTTCAAATTCTAGTCGAATCCATTGTATTCACTTACGTGCTAATACCCTTGGGAAAGGTAGGAATCATCTTCTCTCCCATTTATGGGTAAATAGCAGAGCTGACTGGATTCTATAGACTTGGATGGCAACTGGTCTAAGAGATGGACAATTCTGAATTCAAAACCTGCATAAGGGTCATTTGGGGATCTTCTGGCACATGGTGAACCATGTCTCTGTATTCGGTTCTTTAAAAAGTTTGGTTTCTTGTAGACAAAGTCTTCACCACTATAATCATATGATTTGTGCAATTTGTCTGTCGGTACCTAGGAGCTGAGTTGCTTGACTCTCACTCGTCGGAAACAACGGGAGAGTTCATTCATTATATATATACACGGTTTATTAAAAATACTTTTACAAACATTGGGCGCGGGTTTCCCACACCAAAACAAGGAAAAATGTCCATATGAATATATCTCCGAAAATTTTTGCGTACCATATAGACTATTTTTTTTTTTTTTTTTTAACATACAACGTGTGTTAGCACGTGCGATACCCTGTCTTCATCAGCCGCCGACCAGGGGTGATCTCACGGTTTCGGTGGCTATGGCGGGACCGCCACCCCTAGCGCCACCAGCAGCGTTTGCCACCAGGCAGAGTATGAAGATAAGCTAACTAATTGTTCCTTTAAGTAAAATCTATCTGCAATGAAAGTTTCTTGAACGCGTTTGCTGTTATTGACGCGCTCGTAAAAGTCGTTATAGACGACCACGCAAATATCTCACTTGCGCATATTAGGTGGTGATGTTGCGCGCATTCTATTTGCTTGTTTTGATCTTGACCAAATCCAACTGGACGCGTGTTGAACAGTTTTTGAAGGCGATGCGAAACGCTTTTCAACCAATGGCCAGTGATGCCTATTTTTGAAAGGAATGAAATGACCGAATGTCCCAGGAAACCACGACACCCAATCTCAATAGGCATCACGTGAAACATCCAACCATTTTCCATACATTCGGCACACAGTGACTCGTACCGGTTTTTCTTTAGTTCGTGCGCCTCCACCCTGTTCTCTTCCCAAGGGACTGTTAGTTCTATTAGGAAGACAGTCTTTTTAGAGTCAGACCACAACACAATGTCGGGACGCTTGTCTGTCTGTGCGATGTGTATTGGAAATTTTAAGGATATCATTAGATCCACTAAAACCTTCCAATCACTGGCACCCCTCAGCAGCTTTATATTGGGGGTTGTTTTTTTTTTCTTTGCAGGGCATTCCCCTTCCTTATGGAATTCAATCTTAGTTTCCTTGGATGCCACAAGCTGTTGATTTGCTGTCTCACATTGTGTTCTTATTAGATCCCTTATCACCTCTAATACCTTGTTGTGTCGCCACGTGTACATATGCAGCGAATGTGGACAAGCAGAAAGCACATGACGCAAGGTACCTCGGTCTTTTTGACACGAAAAACAGAGATCTGTATCTGTGTATCCCCACATTTTGAGATTTGTTTCATTTGGGAGAAGATCGTATGTAGATCGAAGAAGGAAAGATATCGCCAATGGTTCCATCGCAATTAATGAATTCCACGAAAGTTTAATGGATTCGATATCATTCCATGTTGTCCACTTACACTGTTTTGCTTGAGTAATAGCAGTAGCTATTCTATGCTCCTCTTCGAACATTTTGATTTCTTCAACTACCATACGCCTTTTTCCCTTTGCATTCTCCTTGGAGAAGTATTTGTGTGTCGTGTTACCCAATCCAGCCCGATTTTTCTGAATCACGCCCATGATATCTCTGATTCGCAGGCTGGTTTCTGCTTCTTGTGTGGCCTCTGCAGCTGACCACTTTGTACCAGATTTAATCTCTGGATGCGCCTTCCGTATGAAATCATCAGCTGAGTCTCTCATCATCATATGAAGGCGTACCTTCCCAACCTTGAATTCCTCCACCAATGAATGTATAGGGAGCTGCAGATGTCCGGAGTTGGTATATAGGCCCACTTTCGAAAAAACAAGGTGGAACTCAAGCCACTTACGCAAGTACTTATTGATCACTTGCTCAATTCGCTCAATACGAGATAATGCAATTTCATACATTTGCAGAGGCCACAAAAGGCGGGGTAATAGACCATGTTGATAGCACCAGGCTTTCATTTTGCCAGGCAAAAAGGTTCTATCGATCGAAATTAGACCCTTTAGAGTTGATTTATGAACCTCCGTACCCCGATGTCGATCAGTCAGTGGGATTGTATACAGCCGTCCGAGGCTCTTTACTGGCATTTCCTTAACTGTTGGTATCGTGTCATCACCAATTTTAAAGTGAATCTCTTTAACAGATCCCCTAACTAATGACAGGCTTCGACTTTTCTTGGGCTTAACCTTCATTCTCGCCCATATGAAAAGATCGTGGTACTTTTCTAACAGGTTATTGGCATCAATTTTAGAAGAGACGAGAAATGTGATATCATCCATAAAAGCCCTAGAAGGACTAGCTGTTCTTCAGTCATCACTCCTTTGGCTGTGGTTGATGCGCCTCGTAAAATCAGTTCCATGGCCAAAACGAAAAGAAGCGGGGAAATCACACAGCCCATCATGATACCGATCTCAAGTGGTTGCCACTTGGTAGTATAATTTTAACGGTGAATTTCATGAAAGCTGAGTCGAAATACTTCATTATGATTACCCTAATCTTGCCAGGGAAATTGAAAAAAGTCAAGAGCCATTCCTATTAATTGATGTGGGACTGACCCATATGCGTTGGCAAGATCAAGCCATACTACATGGAGTTCTGTTTTTTTTCTTTTGGCTGATAGTATGGAGTTCCATATCATTTGTGCATGCTCCAGACAACCAGGGAAGCCAGGTATCCCAGCCTTCTGGACAGATGTGTTGATGTAATCATTTCCTATAAGAAAATCTGTCATGCGACGAGCGAGGACTCCAAAAAATATTTTTCCTTCTACATTAAGGAGGGATATGGGGCGAAAATTGGAAATGCCTTTTGAATCCATCTCTTTAGGTATCCAAATCCCATCAGCCAAACACCATTCTTGTGGTACAATATTCTGCTTCCAAACCCGTTGAAGGAGGACAGTAAGTTTCCTAAGAACGCATGGGCAGTTTTTATATAGTTTATATGATATCCCATTCATTCCAGGAGCACTACCAGCGCGTGCCTTTCGGACAAAATCTCGGACTTGACTTAATTTTATCCCACTATGATCAAACATAACTGCCGGATCTTGAGGTCTTGGTAAATCTTTTATAAGAGGGATTGGTATATCACGCATATTATCTGAATACGTCTTCTTCAAGTGATTCTCCAACTCCTCCTTTGGGATATCAAGCTTGCCGCTCTTTGCTTCCACGAAGAGTTTTTTAGTAAAAGCATGCGGATTTATCAAGAAAGATCTCGAGACTGCCGCTTTTTCTTCCGACGCTTCCTTTGATTTTCAGCTCTGGATATCACTAGAATCTTCCTTCTGATATCGTTCATGAGTTCTTGAAGGCCTGCCCTCTCATGATTTGGAGCTTCTTTAAAACGGCGCTTCAGTGATCTTTTGTTCTGACCGTAACTTTCCTTTCTGGATTTGTCGTCGATTTGGTCGTTTTTCCTCTTTTTTATCTTTCTTTTCCACTACTGATCCAAACCATTCAAAACAAACGTCGTAAATTATACTACAAAAGGAACTGATCTGTTGCCCTATCGAACCCTTAAGATTGTTATTAAGGATAAAAGAAAGCTCTTTGTCAAGATTTGTCCAAACAGCCTTACTGTTACCTTTTGGCCACTGGATTCTTGGTTTACTTAGGATTTCTCCAGGGTGCTGTCGCTCAACGATGGAATCCTGAACGCTGTGGGTGTATTCCAGATTCATAATCCCATCACTCGATTTACATTCTCCGATAGGAGAATTACGTTGTTTGCACCAGCGTGCCTTATGGATACGTAAACCGCGTAAACCGTTAAATCTTCTGCCGCAATCACACGTTGTAGCCGGGTCCACATCCAGGTTGTTTCCATTAAAATCAGTCTGATGGGTGATATATTCTCCCTCCCCGCTACAGTCACCCAGAGGGCATTCTGCGTTTCTTGTATTCTTCATGCGTTAATGTAAAACCTTGTCTTTCCAAGGTGTCACTCCAACTTTCTAGAGGGTCACTTCGTCTTTCCGAAGAGTCATCTTGCTTTCCAGAGAGTCTTGGTAATCAATTTTTAACATACAACGTGTGTTAGCACGTGCGATACCCTGTCTTCATCAGCCGCCGACCAGGGGTGATCTCACGGTTTCGGTGGCTATGGCGGGACCGCCACCCCTAGCGCCACCAGCAGCGTTTGCCACCAGGCAGGGTATGAAGATAAGCTAACTAATTGTTCCTTTAAGTAAAATCTATCTGCAATGAAAGTTTCTTGAACGCGTTTGCTGTTATTGACGCGCTCGTAAAAGTCGTTATAGACGACCACGCAAATATCTCACTTGCGCATATTAGGTGGTGATGTTGCGCGCATTCTATTTGCTTGTTTTGATCTCGACCAAATCCAACTTGACGCGTGTTGAACAGTTTTTTGAAGGCGATGCGAAACGCTTTTCAACCAACGGCCAGTGATGCCTATTTTTGAAAGGAAGGAAATGACCGAATGTCCCAGGAACCCACGACACCCAATCTCAATAGGCATCACGTGACACGTCCAACCATTTTCCATACACTCGGCACGCAGTGACTCGTACCGGTTTTTCTTTAGTTCGTGCGCCTCCACCCTGTTCTCTTCCCAAGGGACTGTTAGTTCTATTAGGAAGACAGTCTTTTTAGAGTCAGACCACAACACAATGTCGGGACGCTTGTCTGTCTGTGCGATGTGTATTGGAAATTTTAAGGATATCATTAGATCCACTAAAACCTTCCAATCACTGGCACCCCTCAGCAGCTTTATATTGGGGGTTGTTTGTTTTTTCTTTGCAGGGCATTCCCCTTCCTTATGGAATTCAATCTTAGTTTCCTTGGATGCCACAAGCTGTTGATTTGCTGTCTCACATTGTGTTCTTATTAGATCCATTATCACCTCTAATACCTTGTTGTGTCGCCACGTGTACATATGCAGCGAATGTGGACAAGCAGAAAGCACATGACGCAAGGTACCTCGGTCTTTTTGACACGAAAAACAGAGATCTGTATCTGTGTATCCCCACATTTTGAGATTTGTTTCATTTGGGAGAAGATCGTATGTAGATCGAAGAAGGAAAGATATCGCCAGTGGTTCCATCGCAATTAATGAATTCCACGAAAGTTTAATGGGTTCGATATCATTCCATGTTGTTCACTTACACTGTTTTGCTTGAGTAATAGCCGTAGCTATTCTATGCTCCTCTTTGAACATTTTGATTTCTTCAACTACCATACGCCTTTTTCCCTTTGCATTCTCCTTGGAGAAGTATTTGTGTGTCGTGTTACCCAATCCAGCCCGATTTTTCTGAATCACGCCCATGATATCTCTGATTCGCAGGCTGGTTTCTGCTTCTTGTGTGGCCTCTGCAGCTGACCACTTTGTACCAGATTTAATCTCTGGATGCGCCTTCCGTATGAAATCATCAGCTGAGTCTCTCATCATCATATGAAGGCGTACCTTCCCAACCTTGAATTCCTCCACCAATGAATGTATAGGGAGCTGCAGATGTCCGGAGTTGGTATATAGGCCCACTTTCGAAAAACAAGGTGGAACTCCAAGCCACTTACGCAAGTACTTATTGATCACTTGCTCAATTCGCTCAATACGAGATAATGCAATTTCATACATTTGCAGAGGCCACAAAAGGCGGGGTAATAGACCATGTTGATAGCACCAGGCTTTCATTTTGCCAGGCAAAAAGGTTCTATCGATCGAAATTAGACCCTTTAGAGTTGATTTATGAACCTCCGTACCCCGATGTTACATTTATCATTCGTGTACAAATGTGAATAGTGTGTCTTCAAAGTTTAACGGGAGTAGTAGTGAGTTAACTGAAAAGTCTTCCGTTTAACTATGCAAGATATTAATATCATGAGCAGGCCGATATGATTTTTACATATGACCGCGCAAATGGTAATGGACGCGAGGCTGCACGGTTGTATGAGATTGCGTTTCCAGACCGAAGACTGCTGAGTCGTCCAAACTTTTCTGTTGTTTATTGCGACATTGCTGAAATAGGATCGATTGCACCACAATCTATCGATCTCTTCAGTCTTGTTTACGCATGAAGAAATATTTGGAAGAGGTGAAATAATAAATTTCATAGTGAACATTTATGGGCGGATCGGAATCTCTATGGTAAAATACAGGCTATGTACCAGCATCAGTTTACGATTAATTGGTTGGAATTATAGTTGACTGTCTGGTAGGTTCATACGTTCTCCCAGCACGTCTTACAGGAACTGTCTACGGGGACCTTATTTCGAACACAGTTCCAGACATGCTAGCGGATACACCCCTGCTAATATGAAGATGTGGTGCATGTATGATGAGGCTTCAGCATATTTTAGTCACATTGTTCATGCTGCACTGGCTGACATCTACCATAAAAGATGGATAGGTAGGGGAGGACCCGTTCTATGATCTGCACGTTACCTCGACATCAATCCTTTTGTCTGTTATCCGTGGGAGCAATCTAAAACAACTAGTTTATGCAGAAGACATTATTATTTCAGAGACGATCCATCAACATGTTAAATAGGGCCTGCGAAACCATTCGACGCCATGAGGAAATATTTGAAAGCGTTCGCCAGTCAATACTCCAGCAGGCGCATGCGTATGTAAAAGCAAGCAGAGGATATTTTTGAACTTTTGTTATGAGTTGTTGTGTTGAGGTACAACAGTAGTCTTTGGACATATGTTTAGATGGACATTTTATCTTGTTTCGGTGTGAAGAACCCGCTTCTGTGTTTGTAAATGTATTTTTGATACACCCTGTATAAGAAAACATAAATTCTATCCGTTCGTTTCCTACAGAATAGCATTGGATTGGACATTAACAGTTGTCTTTCTCTCTCTATCTCTTTATCTCTCTCTCTCTCTCTCTCTCCCTATATATATATATATATATATATATATATATATGTATATAAACTCCAACCCGAGACCGCTTCCCCCGGGATGAGATAACTCATGACACCAACCAATCGCTAACACAAACCCATTCTCATTAACAAGGCATCTACCAGAGGAGGACTGACATTAAAAAATAAATTTAAAACAATGCTCCGAGACAGACACATAGGGGCTGATGATAGTCGCGTACAGAACGGCTTGAAATAGACTATACCATGTTGAGAGGTAAGTTTTGTTTTTGCTGTAATATATATATATATATATATATATATATAAATTATGTACATATATATATATATAAATTATGTATATCTATCTATCTATCTATCTATCTATCTATCTATATATATATATATATATATATATATACAAAATATTATAAAATATAAAATGGCGACAATTTAAGTAATTCACTGTGCATATGGTTGAAATCGCCTCGTGAACGATCAAGATTCAGGATTCATAACTTCCAAACGATACATATATATATATATATATATATATATATATATATATATATATATATATATATATAAATTATATACATATATATATATATATATATATATATATATATTTATATATATTTATATATATATATATATATAAAAGTGAACATAGAAGTCAACACTTAGAGGCGACAGTCTGTTTCATGCTCTATGCAATCGTCAGGCCGCATATGCTGTTATTTTTCTCGGCTATTTATATATATTCGGGTTAGTGGTGCATTGTGGGTATTCTATTATGGAAATACGGAAACAACTATTGACTGGTTCCACAACATAAATAACAAACAAAATTGCCAATTCCTACAATTAGACATAAAAGAATTTTATCCATCCATAATAGAACGTATGCTAGATAAGGCCATCAACTTAGCTCAGGAACAAATAATAATAAAACCAAGCGAAATCAACATCATTAAGCACTCCCGTAAATCATTATTATTCCACAATGAAGAAGCATGGATAAAGAAAGATGGGATATTTGACACTACAATGGGAAGCTTTGACGGTGCCGAGGCATGCAAAATTATAGGCATTTACTTACTACACGAACTGAGCAAAATAATAGATAGAAATGACACAGGACTCTACTGGGACGACAGTCTCATAATCTTAAGAAACTGTAACAAACAAAACACAGACAAAACTAGAAAAGCAATAATAAATATTTTCAAAAATAACGGATTCGACATAGATATAAAAACTAACCTAAACGAAGTAGATTTTCTAGATGTTACCTTCAACCTAAGAGAAGGCACATATAAACCATATAGAAAACCTAATGATAAACCACTCTACATACACACATCTTCCAACCATCCACCTTCTATAATCAAACAGATACCAAAATCGATTAACCGCAGGCTCTCCGACAACTTCTTCAATGAATCCCTATTTAACAAAGCTAAGAAAGACTATGAAACGGCCCTAAAAGATAGCGGATTTCCAGCAATACTCACATACTCACCACAGAATACAAAAAAAGGCCAACAGGAGAAAAAATATCATATGGTTCAACCCACTGTACAGCAAGAACGTAAAAACAAACGTAGGAAAAATATTCTTCAAACTCTTACACAAACACTTCCCAGATTCAAGCACCTTACACAAGATATTCAACAAAAACACAGTAAAAATCAGCTATAGCTGCACCGAGAGCATGGCACAAATAATAAAAAAGCACAATAGGAAAATTATCAAAAAATCACACGAACAAATTAAACACACGTGCAACTGCAGAATAAAGAACGAATGTCCCTTAAACGGAAATTGTTTGCAAAAAAACGTAATATACCAAGCCACGATAAAATCACCAGATAATGAAGAAAAAGTATACATAGGAGTAACTGAAGGACCCTGGAAACAAAGAAATTATACACACAAAACATCTTTCACAAATAGTAAATATGCGAACAGTACAATGCTTTCTAAGTATATCTGGGAAATTAAAAACAAAACGCATATCACACCTAAAATATCTTGGAAGATAAGGAAAAAATCATCGGCCTACAACAACCAATCAAAAACTTGCAAACTTTGCTTGGAGGAAAAAATAGCTATCATTACTTTCCCAGACCAAAATAAATTATTAAATAAAAGATCCGAGCTCATCTCAAAATGCAGGCATGAAAATAAATTTTTACTACGTAACCTAAAAAATGAAAAACGGAAAAAATAAAATAAAAACAAATAAATATACTAATAGAATAAAATAGAAATAAAAAAATAAATAAATACTATGTTGTTTAAAAACCGAAAACCGAAAATATACAAGTAAAATAAATTGACCTAAATTCATCCAAGTAAATAAATAAACAAACCAATCCCAAATAAAGATAATCAATTAAAACCTGTTCCCGCCAAAATAATAGCTAGAATGAACCACAACAATCAACCCCAAAATTGAACAAATAGCTTTAATTAAACTCTCAAACCAAAACAAAACTGTTAAATAAGTGATATAAACAAATTTTTACTACGTTAATAAATAAATAAAATAAAAAAAAAATAAAAATAAAAACAAGCAATATAATTTGACCCAAATAAATAAACAAACGACTTCCGGTAAAATAACCGCCATAATAGAATACCCACAATGCACCACTAACCCGTATATATATAAATAGCCGAGAAAAATAACAGCATATGTGGCCTGACGATTGCATATAGCATGAAACAGACTGTCGCCTCTAAGTGTTGACTTCTATGTTCACTTTTATATATTTACACGCTCTATCTCTGATATTGAGCACTTTATTCCATATATATAGCATACCTTAAGACTATATTTCTTTATATATATATATATATATATATATATATATATATATATATATATGTGTGTGTATATATATATATATATATATATATATATATATATATATATACTAAATATATTGTATATTATATTGTGGTTGGCGATGTTAACGAATTATGCAGTTAAGAATTGCTCAATACTCTGTAGAGTTCATAAAACGTAAAAATATATAAAAGAACTATGCCTAGGATACACGAATTTCATCGTTTTTGTCGTATTTCATACTTTTAATGCGGGTTTAGCGCTGTGCAGTGCTACGTCCTCTCAAAAAAAGAAATCACGTAGAGCAACCTCTTGGATGATCATCACAGAAATGTTCGTTTGGGAGTTAGGAATCCTGAATCTTGACTTGATCGTTCAACCATATACACGGTGAAATAGTTAAATTGTCGCCATTTTATATTTTTAATTTCGCGCATGCGCGTTGTTTGTTATTGATTCTGTCGACTGCACAGTATAGTAGGATCAGTTGGCTACCGACTGTGAGAAAAAAAGTGCACCATGGCGCAATACACTCCGCCAGAAATTTGGAAAAGGCATGGTCTACTGTGTGGCATTCGCACCAGAAACTCCGATACAAACATTTGAAAGTGTTTGGCTGTCAATCTGAGGACTGCAGAGGATTCGGAAAGAGTTGGATGATATATCCAGTTAACATCATGGAGTGATCACTAGTGATGGCGACGTTATCTACAGGGTCTCAGACTCTACATGGAGGCCTACATCAAGTAGCTCGAGGAGATAGTGCTGCCCTAGGTCAAGAGGGTTGCTGTTGGAAGAACCCACTTCTGGCAACAAGACAAAAGCATGTCGTTTATGACACCACCAGACGCTAATCTGACCTTATCGAACTGATCAGAGTTAGTATCGAAACCGGAGTAAATGGTAATGCCATTAAGATAGAGACAAGTTGAGAGATAATACCATCGGGTTTGTTGTTTATGAAAATCAAAAACATTTGTGGGACACCGGCAAAAGATTCAGAAGAGTGGCCGTTCAGGATAAATTTAAGACGATATAAGAACACATGAAAATTATGTATTCTTTCTGCAATTATTTCTCTATATTTTTTTCTATTTTACAATATTTACTGTCCTCATCTTGTCGCTTATTTATTACAATTCTTGGGGCAATTATTTGTCTATATTTCTGAGATGAGGTATTATGTACACTATTTACAATATTCGGACTGCTGTCCTCATCTTTGTCGCCATATTTATTACAACGTTTCGGCCGTTGTACGCTCCGGCCTTCTTCAGTATCTGTCTATATTTCTGAGATGAGGTATTATGTACACTATTTACATTATTCGGACTACTGTCCACATCTTTGTCGCCATATATATTACAACGTTTCGGCCGTTGTAGGCTCCGGCCTTCTTCATTATCTGCCTATATTTCTGAGATGAGGTATTATGTACACTATTTACAATATTCGGACTGCTGTCCTCATCTTTGTCGCCATATTGATTACAACGTTTCGGCCCTTGTACGCTTCAGCCTTGTTCAGGTGGTTGGAATGTCGAACTCAACCGTTTATTTCGCTCACTGGGGTAGCAAAAATTGCAATATGAGCACTGGTAGAAAATGGTTACTGAAGCCATTATGTTTATAGTACCCAGAAATTCATATACAGATGTTCTTAAAGGACACATGGCACGGTGGATAAAGACGTTGTTTAGATCCAGTGACAGGACCCAAAGAGTGTGAGTTCAATACCAGATTAAGGCGTTGAAGAACTTGGAGAGTGAATTAAGCAGGAAATATCTGATATTTGACATACATTAGACATGGCACGTGGAACTAGAACAGTCTATATGGGTTCGGTTCGACATCCCAACTACCTGGAAACGTTGTAACAAATATGACAACAAAGATGAAGACAATAGTCCGAATAATGTAAATAGTGGGCAATTATTTTTTTTTTCAGTAATTTATTTCTTTAGAAACTTCATCTCATTTTTCACGAATATTTTTTTTTTAAGTTCTTCGCCAGTCATAATTCAAGGAGTGTTATTGACGCCATTTTTAGTAGCATGGCCGACGCCTTTAGCAGGGCTCAGTAATCGATGTCAGAGGATTGTATATGCCCAATGAATGGAGCAGAAAAAAACTAAAAATGGACAATATTTCACAAAAAATTGCTAAGAAAAACATTACAAGCCATACACATTAGCCCAATGTATCATTAATATATACATATAGACGTATGTATCATTGATATATACGGCTATAATAAAAATATATTACAAAATAACGCGTGAGTATTTGTTCATCAGTCATTTCTTGGTGTATTGAATTTCGTTCATATTTTGTTTTGGGTTTTGTTCTGAGACCACTTTCAACTTTATAGTCATGATCTGATCTGGCAGCTTGCCAGAAACCTGCTGGGTGACAAATACATCGCACCCTATAATCGTCTACAGTACCTTGAAATATTCCAGACATTTCTATTATTATGCTCCTCACAGACAACTATCAAAATGAGAGCGAGCAAAGAATTAATTGTATAGAGGTACCCACTTTCCTCCTACCCTCCTCAAAAATGGGCCCATTCAGTAGTCAATATCTAGTTATGACAACAGGAGACTGTCATTATTTCGTTGGGGGTCGGGGGAAGAAATTCAGGATATATGGTGCGGCAGAAATACCCCCGGCGTATATCTCGAAGAAATACATCCCGCGTAACGGTAAGACATAAGTTTAATGAAGTCACCATTACCACTAATGTCTCACCATTATGTGGGAGGTAGCTTGGTAGGTAGTTTTCGGATGTATTTCTGTCGCACTTTGTATTTAAAAATGAAGATTCAGCCAACAAATTGCTCATATGCGAGTGCCCTAACGGTTATCTGCTCTGAAAGTAGATTCAGGAAGTCAAATTCAAATTACTTGCTTGTCGACTTCAGTCACTTTCAAACAAATGGCTTTGGGACATGCATTAAACTTTTCCCCCTCTACCTATGGGTTAAATAACTAAGATAACCGGGACCCCTAGTCATCAGTGGCAGCCAGGTTAAAAGGACAATTCGGAATTGAAAAGATATAGGGAAGACATTCCTCTATCATTCTAAATATGTTCAAAAAATTCACGGGCAATAAAGAATTTATGGAGATGTATGAATTAAAACGTATCGATTGAATGGTTGGGAGAAGCATAAATCTATCTCTTTCCTTTCCATCTATGGGTTAAATAACAGAGATAACCGGGCTTTCTTGTCTTGGGTGGGGTCCAGCTTAAAAGGACAATTCTAGTTGAAAAATGATGGATAAGTTAGAGAGAAGATATTCCTCTATCATTGTCAATAAGTTCAGGAAATTCACGGGCAATTAAGAATCTATGGAGAGGTATGAATTAAAACGACTGAGCTTAGCTCAAAACCTGTATCTTCTCCGCGTTCTGTGTGTTAAATGTAGACTGCAGTCTCTAGAGTTAAATTGTAACCAGTCTTAGAGAAGCTTCACTCTGAATAACAAGCCATGGAAAAGGCAACGGGAAATCAGACCCCTATATCTTTCTATATTTCAGAGACGAGGTATTATAATGACTTGCATGATTTATTAGGTTGTTGCAAAAAGAATGTCGTTTTCTCACATATGTTACTTTTATATATGATTTCTGAATTACTTCATTGATATATATAGCCAAGTTATATATCCTTTTGAAGCGCCTTTTTCGCTCTATCGAATCGTGTTATTCGTTACCGTTATAAATCTCTTCATTCATTTTTTGCAGGCTTTTCGACAGCATGGACAAAATTCAAATCCGCACTATTTTCTTGTTCCAGTTCAAACTAGGCCGAAAAGTTGCCGAGACAGCTCGTGATATCAATGATGCGTTTGGCCCAGGAACCACTAACGAACGTGTGGCACAACGGTGGTTCAAGAAATTTCGCAATGGTGACGAGAGCCTCGAAGATGAAGACGGTCGCGGCCGGCCGACTGCGGTTGATAACCAACATTTGAAAGCCTTAATTGAAGCCGATGCTCGCAAAACCACACGAGAAGTTGCTGTTGAACTCGAGGTCGACCACTCAACAGTCGATCGCCATTTAAAGCAAATAGGGAAGTCAAAAAATTTGGATAAATGGGTGCCGCATAAATTGAACGATAATCAAAAAAATCGTCGTTTTGAGGTGTCTTCTACGCTCCTTCTGCGCAACCAAAACGACCCATTTCTCGAGCAGATTGTGACGTGTGATGAGAAGTGGATCCTCTACGACAACCGGCGACGTTCAGCACAGTGGTTGGATGTCGGAGAAGCTCCACAACACTTCCCGAAGCCGAAATTGCACCAAAAAAAAGATTATGGTGACTGTTTGATGGTCTGTGGCCGGTCTCATCCATCACAGCTTCCTGAATCCGGGCGAAACGATTACGGCGGAGAAGTACTACCGACAAATTGACGAAATGCACCAGAATATCCAACGTATGTGCCCGAGATTAGTCAATATGAAGTGACCAATTCTCCTCCATGACAACGCTCGCCCACATGTTGCTCAACTGACCCTGCAGAAGCTGAACGAATTGGGCTACGAGACTGCCTCATCCGCCATATTCACCGGACCTCTCGCCCACCGATTATCACTTTTTCAGGCATCTCGACAACTTCCTGCGCGAAAAAAGCTTCAAAAGCCCAGATGATGCCGAATCGGCCTTCATTGACTTAATCGCTTCCAGAACTCCGGATTTCTATGCTAATGGGATAAATAAACTTGTTTCTCGTTGGCAAAAATGTGTCGATTCTAATGGTTCTTATTTCGATTAATAAAGTTTATTATGAAAGGAGTTATGATCTTTCGAAGTTGAACGTCAAAAAACGACATTATTTTTGTACCAAACCTAATACATTATTTGGACTGTTATCCTCATCTTCATTGCCATATTCAAAACGTTTCAGCAGCTATATCTCTGAGATGAGGTATTATGATTACTTGAATTATTTAAATTATTCGGACTGTTATCCTCATCTTCATTGCCATATTCACAACGTTTCGGCTGTTGGATAAAGACGTTGGTTAGATCCACTGACTAGACCCAAACATCTATCTATATATCTGATATGAGGTATTATGATTACTTCATTATTTGCATTATTCGAACTATTATCCTCGTCTTCATTGCCATATTCACAACTTTTCGGCCTCTATATCTCTGAGATGAAGTATTAAGATAACTTGTATTATTTACATTAATCACTCTGTTATGCTCATTTTCAATGCCACATTCAAAACGACACATAGCCCAGTGGATAAAACATTGGTTAGATCCAGTGACTAGACTAGTTCCAAAGAGTTGCGAGTTCAACACCAGGCCACAGCAGTAGTGAATCAAAACTTAGAGAGTTGAGTCAATAGGAAATAACTGTGACATCCGGACGAAGCATGGCACACGGGACTTGAACAATCTATCCCGGTAGACGAAATAAAGTGTTCGGTTCGAAATTCCAATGACCTGAAGAAGGATGAAGCGTACAACGGCCGAAACATTGTGAATATGGCAATGAAGATAAGTGTTATATTCTGTGCTAATAGGAATATATACTTGTAAATCAAGGTGGATAAAATAAGTAAAGGTTTATTTTTAAAAATCAGTACAATAAGAATAAAAGTAACAGTTATGCACAAGGTCGTCGCAAGTCAATCCAGTAGTGAGTGCTACTATTGGAAGGACCTTGTGTTAGTGAATTTCTTAGAATTTTAGTGCGGACCAATCAGGGGGATCACTCACCATTTCCATGCTTTATAACTTTTTTCCAGTAGATGAAATCTCTTCAAAATTGGTATTAAATTGTGCGAAATCTCTCACTCTGTCCATCTCTACAAGCATATTTCATTCGCTTTTATAGGTCAAAGTATAGCTTTGACCGTGTCGCTGCTGTCACCGTTGGCAATTTACGGTGTCCGAAAAGCGGTTTGCTCGAAGAGATCGCATTTCAACTTTTTCCTCTCTAGGTCGTACTCAACAGATCCCAGCTAGTGATATTCACCAACCTCTCCACCGGGTAGGATGTGTCACAAGGCCGAATTTAATGTTCGGCCCGTGGTCTCGGCCGAAAAGTCCTCGTAACCCCGCATAAATGGATTTGGGTCTGTCTACCAGCCCAAACGAGACTCTGCCCTTCGGAATAGTCTCGTCCGTGTTCCCCTCGGCCCGAAGGCAGAGTTCGACAACAGCTAAGATCTGAGTAACAGATTCCAGCTAGACGGTACTTACTAGTCACCCACCATGAAGGTAGATGTGGCACAACGCCAAGTTTTACGTGCGTCTTCTGAGGCCGTAGGCTCGGCCAAAAATCCCCTTAGAACCCGCATAAATGAGTTCGAGTTGGTCAACCTCCCCGAACGAGACACTGCCCTTCGGCAGAGTCTCGTCCAGGTGCATCTCGGCCTGTAAGTCGAAAAAGATTTCAGCTAGAATATTTAAACAAGGCCGGGTTTAACGTGGGTTCTCCGAGCCCGTATGCTTGGCCAAAAAATGCCCGTAGAGGGTTCGAGCGTCTAGCCGAAAAGAGTTCGGGTAGACTATATTTAGCCAGCCCCGCCCACGAGGGTTGCATATGACACAAGGCCGGGTTTAATGTGTCTGAGCCCGTAGACACGGCTAAACAATGCCCGTATAACCCGTATAACGGGATCGGGTTGGTCAACCTATCCGAACGAGACTTTGCCCTTTGGCGGAGCCTCGTCCGCGTTCCTCTCTGCTCAGAGGCAGAGAGTTCGATCGTCAAGCCGAGAAGCTCGGCTTGATTCGGTATCTAGTCACCCCGCCACGAGGGTTGCATGTGGAACAAGGCCGAGTTTAACATGGGTTTCCCGAGCCCGTTGGCTCGGCCAAAAAATGCCCGTATAACCCGTATAAACGAGATCGGGTTAGTCAGCCTCCCCGATCGAGACTCTGCCCTTCGGCGGAGCCTCGTCCGGGTTCCTCTCTGCTCAGAGGCAGAGAGTTCGACCGTTATCAAGAAGAAAGTACTAATTATAAACAGCAGGACAGAATGCATAGTTATCAGCAAAACGATGAGCCAAAAAGTCAAACTAAAAAATCGGGGATACTAAAATCAAACAAGTACAGAAATTTAAATATCTGGGAAATGTTCTAATAGAGGACGGAAAGTGCGACACTGAGATCCAAAGACGTATTGGGATGGCCAAAGATGCATTCCAAAAGCTAAGCAGAGTATTAAGAAACAGGAAAATTTCGTTAGGAACAAAGGAAAGAGTACTGAATTGTTACATGATATCTGTCCCCCTATATGGCAGCAAATGCTGCACAATCTCCTCAAATATGAAGAAGAGTCTTGTCACGTGAAGCAACAGAAATATGGTTCTACAGAAAGATGCCGAGGATACCATGGGCCGAACATGTTTGCAACGACGAGGTTTGGAAAACCAGATACTCAGAGGACTGATTGAGGGAATGAGGGGCAGAGGAAAGCGACGTGTAACATACTTGATGAGCTGGAGCAAATGGATCGTAGAACAAGATTTTGGAGAAAAAAATGACAAAACATATTAAGAACAACAAGTTGACAGAAAGATGTAAAGGGCCATGATCGCCTACGTCCTGAATGGACATGACACATAAAAGAAGATAGTTGATCATATTTATAAAGAAATGATTTATTTTATTTATTAATCATATATATATATATATATATATATAACGTCATCCACAGACAGACTGTTTCGCAGCTCATCAGTGTGGCTAGACATCCGGTTGCCTCTAGCTAGGATCGAAACCCGACTGAATTCTAACCATTAAGCCGTCGGCGCACGGTAGGGATGAAAGTGGATTTTTTAGCGTATTTATTTTTAGAAACAGGCTCAGTGACCGACAGTGACTCAATTCGCATCTGCGAAGAGTCTCGCTATATAGCTATAATAGTCACTGTTTACCAACCCACACCTCGTCCCCAGAGAGCTCAACTGAAATTGATATTTCAGGGCCAATACACACAGGGTGTCCATAAAATTCGTGTTCACATTAAAACAAAATATAACTTTATTTGCATTTGCGATAGAAATAATTTGTAAAAAGGATTAGAAAAAAGTAAATCTATATTTTTTAAGGTTTTATTGAAATTCTATTTAAAGTTTCCACATGTCCTCCATCATTAGCAATACAAAGGGTAATACGATTTTGCAGTTCACGGATAAACTTTGCCAATTGATTTACAGTAATGCCTAAAATCACATTAGTTATTTTAGCTATACTTAAAACTAGGTACATTAAACTTTATGACATTTTTTATCCCATTTTATACGAGGTCTACGGAGAAATTTTGGCCGAGCCTACGGGCTCAGATACCCCACATTAAATTCGGCTTTGTGCTACATCTGACCGCGTGGGGCAGTTGGCTGATATCCTGCAGTTGGAGATACATTGTGGAATTCACTTGACTCACTAGATGGGTGACTCCTTGGGAATACCAGGTGCTGTAAGCTTGGATGCGCAAGTAATGTAATAGATAATGACTCGGAATTCTTCATCGGAGATCCGAGTTCCCGTACGATCACTGAAGTTAAGCAACGTCAAGCCTGGTCAATACTTAGAAGGGTGACGGCTTGAGAATATCAGCTGCTGTAAGCTTGGATGTGCAAGTAATGTAATGGATAACGACTCGGAATTGTTAATCGGGGAGCCGAGTTCCCATACAATTACTGAAGTTAAGTCGAGTCTGATCATATGGGTGACAGCTTGAAAATACCAGGTGCAATAAGCTTGTGTATGCGAGTGGTGTAATGGTTAATGAGTCAGAATTTTTAATCGGAGAGCCGAATCCTAATTCCAGTTGTGTTCTTTATATTCGCTTACACGCAAATACTTGTGGGACAGGTATGAATCTACCTTCCCCACCAACTACAGGTTAATTACTAAGACTAATATCAATAAATCATTATTATCTCCCCTCCAAAAAAATCTTACTATCTTTTCTGGTTTTAAATAACTTACCAAATTTTGATAAGCCGTAAAAAACGAATCGATTAATAAATGAAATAATGATTAGCTACACGGAGATGTCTTTTAGATGTATTTACATTCACTGGAATATAAACTCATAGAAACTACAGTGGCCAAAAAGTGGGGGGTCAGTTTATATATTCATTGTAATGTAGAATTGATCTCCCTCTTTATGTCCACATTATTTTTTATTGTTGTTTTTTTATCAAATTCTGAATAGGTATGAATCCACATCTTCTCCCACCAGTTACGAGTTAATTAGTAAGACTTGTATTCCTTATTACCGAAAAAAAAAAATCTTACGTTCTAAAATATTTTCTGGCTTTAAATAACCTGAAAAGAGTAGATAATCCGCAGAAAACAAATGAATGAATCTTGGGAATTGCATGAGGTGAACATTTAGTAAAAGAATATGAAAAAAAAAAAATCAACAATGTGTAAACAGTGTATGGTATGTGGCCAATTCAACTCTTGTTTTTTTCCCAGTAATTTTTTTCATATATATATATATATTTTTTTCGATCCGTGGTTGATTGATTCCGCGGATACGAAGGGCTAGCTAGAAAGAAATTGGTCAATCATTTTCCGTTTGGTATTTTCTTGTATCGATTGAATCAAATTCAGATACCAAAAAGCTTGTCTGAACATTAAATCTATTTTATTTCAAACCTCTCCAATGGTTAAATGCGCTTCATTTCCCTTTGTGTATTATTGTATACAAACTGAATTCCTCCCAATTCCACACTGTCTCGTAAAAAAATAGGATACTTAAATAGAGGCCATTAAAAGTCTATAGTTCCTCATTCTTGATCAATCTAAATACAGACCATTAAATGACAATAGTTACTCATTTTTTTTCCAGCAATTTAAATAGAGACGATAAAAAAGACAGTATTTCCTGATTCATGAGCGAAACAAGCAAGAAAAATTGCGTTTACTCGGATTGAAAAATCCCATCCTGGCGATATATATATATATATATATATATATATATATATGTGTGTGTGTGTGTGTGTGTGTATTCTGAGAGTAAGTGCGTTTCACAGGTTATCCCAGTGCACGACTGGAATAAGTAGGAAGAATGTGCTTCCTCAATTTTCAAAGTTCTGATTTTGTTTGCAAAATTTGCACTCGGCCACCCTGCTACCATAGGACTGAAACAGCAAACAAAGAGACAAGAGACAGACAATACCCGACGGTCCATCTGGGCACTCCTGTGGTTACATTTGCTTTGACCTGTGATGCGGAGGCCGGGGCATCAGTCTTGGTGATCGTCTATGTCATGCGACCATCCTGAGTCCGGACTACAGATGCAAAAATGTTCATTTGACCACAATGTCAATATCGACACACATACATACAGATACACACAAACATACACAATGTACACATACATAAAAACACACAAAAACACTGACACGCGTAAAGACATATATATTTACTTTGAATATAGATGCAACTTAATTTTCTTGTCATAAGTTTCTTTTTAATTTCCAATATATATGATTGTTTATATACCAGAACAATGTTAGAATATGAATAGCAATTCTATCACCTGTCATGATTGTCGCAAGGAATACATAGATGAAACATCAATGAATTTATATGATGTATAAATTGTCGTCTAAATTATGCACAAATGATAATAACAAACATTTTAAGCGATATGTTTACCAAAATTACACAAAAATATCTTGAAATAGTAAAGTAAATTTATTCAATAAAATCGCTATCCAGACAACTTCGGAATCTCCTGCAACTCTTCTGGATGGTCTCCTTTTTTAAGTTGGTGAATGCTACAATTCTTTTCATCTTTGAATGCCTTCAATTCATCTTTGGCGTTACAACGAGTTTTAGTAGTCTCTTGCTCAACTGCGCCCCCTACATAATAATAAAGGGGGCTGCAGTCTGGGGAGTTAGGTGGCCAGATGTAAGTGGTGATGTGGTTGCAGAGATTGTCTGACATCCATAATAGGGTTCTTTTGCTTGTGTAGCATGGTGCAGAGGCCTATTGTAAGAAGCAACTCTCTTGACCCAGGGCAGTACATCCTCCCTAACGCACCTGATGTAGGCTTCCGTGTTGAGTCTGAGGCACTGTGGGAAGATGGATGGAGATATAACGCCTCCATCACTAGTTATCACTTCAAACAGTTTCGTAATCACCATCAGACTCATCCCGCTCTTTCCGAATCCTCGACATGGTGGTCTTTTTCTCACAGACGGTGCCCAACTGGCCCTACTATAGTGTACAGTCGGCAAAATAAAATAAAAAAACAACGCACAGCATGCGCGAAATTAAAAATATAATATGGCGAAAATTTACCCATCGCATACTGTATATATACTTATATATATGAATATATATATATATATATATATATATATATATATATATATATATATATGTATATATATTCATATATATATATATATATATGCATGTGTGTGTGTGCCAGAGTGTGTGCGTGTGTATGTGTATGTGTGTATGTATATCCAAAATAGCGGGATGCATGAAATAAATTCCGATGTTTATACGCTTTTAATTATTTTGTCTCTTCTTGAAAATGCATTAATATTAATAATTCATGTTGTCTATTATGCAATCATGTTTTATACGCATAATGTTACCAAAAGTTATATATCCTGCTTGTAAATAATAAACACACTTGAACATAATGGCCTTAGATAAATAATTCAAACTTATTAGTAAAAAAATATATATATATATATATAGATAAATATACAACAAATTCCATTTGTCGATGCTCGGCCGATGAATCCAGTCTATCCACTGAAGTCACACTAAGGAATCATTTATTTTAAGGTAAGGCGGACATCTACAAACTCTGGTTATTTGCCTTGACGATGGAAACTCCAAGAGAAAACCTATGTTCTAGGGACATTATCACCATCGTCCCATCTTATTGTATCTTGGCAGGTACATTTTCGATAGTGTAGATAATGCACATGACCTTTCAACTTCTAACACTGATTAACAGTAATTTCTTCTTCTTCCTTTTCGTTACTATTTTGTCAATAAGTTTTTTTCGGTTTCTTTTCTAAGTCTGCTATCAACACAGTGTCTTTTACGTAACCTAAATTGTTAAGATTGCCTACAGGGCCATCCAATATTGCTAAACAATATAATATATATATATATATATATATATATATATATATATATATATATATATATATTGTGCAGCAAGTCACTGTATTCGGCCCTTCAAAAGAGTGGATGGTTCTGCACAAAACCTTCACCACTATAATCAAGTCACAAGTGCTGGTGTCGGGCTGCCAGTTTCCTAGGACCTGATCTACATGACCCTTCTACGTCAAATCGATGGGGAGAGGGAGAGTATATATATATATATATATATATATATATATATATATATATATACAGGATGTATATAAAATCCCAAAATGTATACACTCTTTGAATCGTTATAACTTATTCAATTTATATATTTTGACTTGTAAATAAGATTAATACAAAAGAAAGAATACACATTTAAAGAACTTGAGAGTAAAATATGCAAAAAAACATAGAAAATTAACTTTAATAAGATAAAAGCTACTTGGGGCAATGGCAGAATATTCATATTAATGATGAGTTCACATCAAATGCTCAAACTGGTTGCCGTTCTGTTCAATACACTTTTCATATCTTGAAGAAATAGACTTACAAATGTCCAGTATCATTGCCTCTGGTATTTGAGCACTTTCTTCTTAAATTGCTACTGTCATTTCAGCAATTGTTTCAGGTTTCCTGCTCTAAACTGTCTTTTAGAAACCCCCCACAAAAAGAAATCCAAGGGTGTCAAATCTGTTGATCTAGGTGGCTATTCAACTGTCCCTCTTCTTCCACTCCACCTGTTTTGAATATTTTCAACCATATAAGTCCTCACATCACGGTAATGTATTATTAACTATTTACATTTAAAGAGTGTATTCATTATTTTAGCATACACTCTCTCTCTCTCTCTCTCTCTCTCTCTCTATATATATATATATATATATATATATATATATATATACTCAGTTGGTAAAAGCATGTCAGGCTATATGACGATTCCGTACAGGATACAGGTTCGGGTCCTCTCGGAGGACGCATATTTTCTATGAGAATTTTCTCGGACATTCAGGTCGGTAAATGTCGTTAATACTGTTTATTATAAACAGAGCATTTACTTAAATATTTGTATCTATAAAAAGAACTTATAAGCATAAAAAAATCTCTTAACATAAATGTCGGATTTTGTCCATTTCATAATGTGTGACATCATATATATATATATATATATATATATATATATATATATATATATATATATATATTGCATAGCCCTCTCATGCCTGAAGATCTTGGTCAACTGCGCCAATTCGATAAAATGTGGCTTTTTCTCTCCTGGCCGGTGATCGCTTGAATGTTTTGTCCAACAATGAATCACATTAAACACGGAGAACGTTAACTTAAATATTTTTATTATTGTCGACATGTACTAACTGTCCAGGGGGATCTCTCCTCCCCACACATTGTGGAGCCGTTCCAGACACGAAAGAGAACATGTCTATATCGCTTGACGTTCCAGAAACAACTGACAGAAAAACCTTTCTCTGTTGATCATTTCCACGCTAGCTCAGCCAATCAAAATCGACTTCCTTATTATGTCTTACATCTGACCCAGAACGTCAACTTTCGAAAGTCGGAGTTGAGATACACTTCCTATAGAAATAATATTCTGCTGAACTATTAGTTGATATATCATTTCGGGTCAGATTATTTATTTTGCTCTCATTCTGAAAACATTTCGGTCAATATAATTTGTTTCAGCTTCTTTCTGTCTACAGTTCTGAGACAATGTATTGCTACTTTTATATACTGCGTCACTCAGCACCCCGTCCCTTGCACTGGAAACCACGTAACGCTCTTTCTCGACGTCTTTCGTTCATTGATAGCCCTTTTAAATATTAACCGTATTGATTCCTATCCACAATTCGTAACGATATAATTACTGGATAATCGACATATGAATGTCGGCATCCCAAGACTGTGCATGGATTTAGAAGGATCGCATTTTCGAATGTAATTCGAATCTTCAGGATATTAGATGGGAAATTACAAAAATATGAAGTAATCATTGATAGTCTACCGAAGGATATTAAAGATCGATTATGAAGGGTCCTGAACTGATAATAGGTTAAATAAATCATTGCAATGTTAACATTACTCGAGGCACTTGGAAATATTTAGTTGAACGCTTTGTTGAGTTAACAACATGAGAAACATCAACAACAACAAAAAGAAATGATACTCAATAAAGAAATGTATGTAATAACAACGTTCCTGCTATGCTAATGATATCAGACGTTTTGCACCCTTTCGTGAACGTTGCATTATCACATTGCATGTTTTGGAATTCAGTTAAAGAAATTTTGCTTTCAATTAAGCATTTCTTTTCTTTTTTTATTATCATATGAAGTTGGTTAAACGTTTACATGAATAGATTTTCTTTTAGCAGGAGAGTTCCGAAGTTCTTCTTGTGTACCTAGTTAATGTATGTGTGTGTTTTATTGACTATGTTTGCTGTAGTCTTTGAATATAGAATCCAGTGAAGTACGTAATGTGTTCAATATCAGAGATTGGCAGTGAAGATTCGGAGAAAGTAGCAGCTGTTAAGAAATTCTTTAGGTCTTCGGTATCAGAGGTTGGCAGTGAAGATATTTGGAGAAAGAATAAAATGGCTGACTTTATACACGTCGGATTGAATATTTTGAGCTTTCTGATTGGTTAACCCTTCTATTGGTGGACTATAAAATGAGTCAGCTCATTTTGGTTAGCTCACTAGTAATTACAGGGTACCCAAAAATTCCAACATGTTTTCCGAGCCGGTTCTCGGCTTTTTCTTTAGTCACGATCCAAGCTGACATTACCCACTCCCCAGTTTGTTTTGACCCCCTTTTTTTCATCTCGATTGAGTCAGTTTTTCTTTCCCCATGTCCGTGTTTATTTCATTTCTCCTTCTCACTTAGCGAGAGAGCCTCTTGATTTTATCTGCAAACAAAATACAGCGGTTTTTCACATTTCTTTTGAGGGTTGAACGGGTTCTACTAACATCATTTATTTTTTGTTTGTGTATTTTTTTTTATATTTTAGTTTGGTTTCGGGTTCATTCTCCCCACACCCTTTGTTTATCATCGATAAATTTTTATATATAATTTTATATACACGAATATTTATGTCATTGTTTTTTTTATATATGCCCCCTGTGTGTATGCGGTATTGTGTGGAGGATTGAATGAAGACGGAGGAGTATGGACAAATAGTTAACTCAACCCCAAAAGGGATCAAAACACTATGAAAGTATAAAAATAGATTTTACTACCAGAAATACATTTTTAAAAAGAAAAAAAATGATCAGCAATACATTTTTGAAAAAAAAATAACTGCAATACATTTTTGAAAAAATATTACCACCAATAAAAATATTGTCGGCATTAAATAACCCATTGAGGTTGATATGGCGGAGAAGAAAATAAAACAAACCAATCAGCATGGCCGACAACCTGTAAGACAGCTTTTTTAAATACTCGCCTCGCGTACGGTAACCTTTGGGGTTTTAAGTGCAACAAATGCAATGCAAACGTAGCGAAAATGCGAGTGTCCAGGGCAAGATAACCTGACGGAGCCCGCCACAGATTGCTTTTGAGTTCGATTTCCCTTCTTCTTGGCTGGTTGATTCCTAATGTTTAAAGAACAATGTCCGACCTATTTGTGACACCTTTTAGGGTTGCTAGAAGAAGAAAATAAAAAAAGGAAAGAAACAAAAAAGAAAGGCGAGAGTTAAATTTAGATGATAAAAAAGCCATCACAAAAGGGACAGTAAGCGGTGTTATTTTGACAAGGAAAAATGGTGAAAATTTTTATTGCCATTGTCGAGAATTCTAAATAGATAAAAATTAACTGTGTCATGGTGGCGAACTTATATTATCGGGAATAGATAACGCCGGGATGTGAAAGCGTCTAACGGGCCAACCGCTTGGTGACGGCGAAAAGCTAATTGACAAATTCCAGGATTGGCCAGCTAACCTCCGAGAGAGAATTCTAAATAGATAACCATTTAACTGTGTCTTGACTCCCTCTGAGGGTATGGTGAGATACCCATATGAGAACAGAAGAAGGTGGGAGTAGGAGAAGACTTCCAAAAATGGAAAGGAGTGGAAATTTCCTGACCGAAAACAAAGAAGTGGAATGTGGATTTGGAATTATCAAAGAACCTCAAACCCCGACGAGCCCACCCCGGTTTTGGGTCGGCGTCCATATAAGCAAAGTCGCAACGAGTGAAAATCAGTTCGAGTTGAGTTCCAGATCCAGATCCGGTTGGAAATGACTCACAAATTTTACTTTTTCACCTGAAGACACACCAAGAACCAGTTTCTTAAAGAACAGACAACTTAAGATGTTAAGAATCGCCTAACAAAAACAACGTGTCACGTATCCATATAGCAGGTTGTGAAATAGACGCAGTCCTGTATCCAGCAACCAGATATAAAATATTGTTATCCTTTTTAACACATTTGAAGTTTTCGAGTTATTATTTTATTTTATTTTACACATACTTGTGCGATATCACCCTTATTCGAACTCAGCTTGCATTGCGGCCCCGGCGACTCATTGATTTCGTCTGCCTAGATCAATTCACAACGTGGGTAGGTAGACTGGAAATCAAAGTAGTTACTTCGGTAACCAGACGTTGGAGGCGAGTTGGGAACGACGAGGCTGATATCGAATCTAACCAGATTCTCATCCGAATCACCAAAAGGTTAGAACGTCACATTTGGTGTCGCGACCAATACCAAGCCAGTTGGTCTTCACAAGACAGGATAGCACGACTGACGCAGACAGGCGGACGTCACGTTTGGAGCGGCGACACCCAGGGGCGTCACATATTATTTAATCCATAGAGGAGAATGAAAATGATCCATGCCGTTCCCAAGAGAATTTCTGCGAAAGAGAACGTTTCAGACTAAGCCAGAAGTTGAACTTGGCTTTCTTTATACTCTCATCATGTCATCTCATCTCATCCTCTTGACGTTTGTAATCGTAGAGGCGGAACCTAATGCTTCTTCATTCGTCTCCCCACTGCCATAACGGTCTATCACCGGCAGCCATCAGCAATTCTGGTGTAGCCATTCTTGTTCATTGTTTGACATTGTCCAACCAGTTTTTTCGTTGGCGTCCTCTCTTACATCCTCCTTCAACGATGTCTCGAATGAGGGTCGTGCACAGGCTGTTGGTGCTTCTTCTCACCTCCAGAAAACCCAATTTTATGTTCATTTTGCGTAGTTGTTTCGCCAAACAAAATTAATCTGACTTAAGACATTCCAATTATGTCTCAGAGATAACGTTTCAGTTCATGGGTAAGTTTGAGGGTACTTCCGGGTCTTCTAATGTGCGGACCTTCCAGGTTCCTATTGTCCGTTGATAACCTGATACTATGTTTCGTAGTAGCCGACTAATCTTGCACATTCTGAAGTGGTTCAATGGTTCTTTATACTACTCGAACACAGAGTTAGTTTGGTATGGATTGGTTTATTTAATGCCGATAAGATTTTTATTGTTGGTAATTTTTTTTCAAAAGTGTATTGTTGGTAATAATTTTTTTCAAAAATGTATTGCTAGTAATATTTTTTTCAAAAACGTACTGTTGGTATTAAAGCATATATTTATACATAGAGTTTTGGCCCTTTTAGCTGGGACCCTGCGAGGTGCTACCACCCCCGGTCTGGGTGGACCTGGGAACACTAGCAATTAAGAGGAGGTTTTACGCTCCTCAAAACCACCTGATCAAAGGCCTTGCGGTCGGATGTAGTTTATCGTCTTACCCAGGAGGCTGATGTCGTTATATCGTTTTACTGCGTTGGAGTTAGATTAGGGCACATAAAATATCCAGATAAACAGCAACTAAAAATAACGGAAGCTTATATGAACCGTAGTACGATCTAACTGTGACACTTTGTGTGGAACCTCTTTTGGGATTCAAGCATCCCCAAGCATCGCTAAAGATTCTGGTCTGTTCGTTGTACTGAACCAGAAAATGCCTCACTACTTCTGATAAGCCCTATCGTAAAAATACCTGACTATTTCTGATATGACCTATCGTAAAAATACCTCACTACTTCTGATATGCCGTGTCATAAAAAATACCTCACTACTTCTGATATGCCCTATCGTAAAAATACTTCACTAATTCTGATATCCCCTATCGTAAAAATACCTCCCTACTTCTGATATGACCTATCGTAAAAATACCTCACTACTTCTGATTTGCCCTATCGTAAAAAAATACCTCACTACTTCTGATACGCCCTATCGTAAAAATACCTCACTACTTCTGATATGCCCTATCATTACGTGAGCTGGATCAAGCCCAAAAATAGTGGTGTACTAGTGCACTACACGGTCCTCACTTTTCCGCCTAGACAGAATTCAAAAACGGTTACATGTGGGTGATAAAATATTTTCAAACCTGAAATCCCTTCCCCACGGACGAAATGTTCCTATCCTGTCGCTGGTCTATCGCAATTCATCGTAGATATTCAGACGACTTAATTTCCTTAGTTTCACCAGATAAGATTTTCTCATCTCTAGGACACAACATACCGCATTCACAGTGTCGGCTCATCCTAATTCCCTTCGTATACAATTAGAAAGGAGGAAGTTTCACTAAGATAGCTTCTTGCCTGCAGATTTTAGGTTGTGAAACAGTCAACCCCGAGAGGATGATCACTACAATCATTGAAGTTAAGCAACGTCGAACCTGGTCAGTACCTAGATGGGTGACCGCTTGGGAATATCAGGTACTCTAAGCTTCAATGTGCAGACGGTATAATAGATAATGGTTCGGAATTTTTAATCGGAGAGCCCATTTCCAATTCCAGTCACGTTCGTTATATTAATTTACGCGCAAGTACCCTTGGGAAAGGTAGGAATCTAGCTCGTCTCCCCCACCCCACTATAGATATGGGTTAATCCACTTCTTCTCCCCTACCACAGATATTGCTTAATCATTATTATCCTCCGAAAAATTCTTACCGTGTACAAACATATTTGCTGGCTTTAAATAACCTACAAAGGCTTGATAAACTGTAGAAAACAAGTCAAAAATTAATGATCCCTACATAGGATCATATCATCTTACAGAAGCTGTCTACACGGGACTTTATTTGGAACACACTTCCGGACATTCTAGAGGATGCACTCCTGCTAATACGATGACACATGTGGTTCAACCATGATGGAATTCGAGCATATTTTAATTACATTGTTCGCGATGCACTGGCTGATATCTTCTATGAAAGATGGATAGGTTCCATGGCCTGCACGTTCCACCGACCTCAATCCTATGGATTTTTATCTGCGTGGCCACATTAAAAATAGTTTACGACATTAATAATGCAGAGACGCTTCTTTAACGTGTCATCGGGCCCTTCAAAACCATTTGACACCGTGTGGAAGTATTTGAAAGGGTCCGCCAGTCAAGGATCCGACGGGGGCATGCGTGTGTAGAAGCGAGCGGAGGACATTTGGAACATTTGTTATACGTTGCTGTGTTGAGATACAACAATGGGCTTTTGGACATGTGTCTATATGGACATTTTGCCATGTTTGGTGTCAAGGACCCTCCTCCAATATTTGTGAATGTATTCTGGGATTGCATCTTGGATTCTACATTTAACAGTGTCTACTGTAAAATTTAAACTTAATATGTAAAATCGAAGAAATTGGGAGATATGTTTATGTGACCTTTTGTCCTTGCTTGTCGAAGTATTTTTGATGCACCCTGTATATGCACTGTCGCACATTGAGCTGTGGCGATAATAAAATACACATAATATATCATATTTATTATATCAAACTCCAACGTCTGCATGTCCTATTTTTTTTATTTAGTTATTAAATTTCTGGCTAAGTTGATTTATGTCAGAATTAAAGTTCTTAAACTTTTCAAGAATTCAAGAATTATGTTCTTACTCTTTTTATGATTAATTAACGTCTGTAGAAACAGGGGAAAGTACTCAGATTAAACAAAATGAATTTTGAAAAGTTGACCAATTGTATAAAACAACTTAACCGGAAGTTGGAAAACTTAATAAAAAAATAGGATATGCAGACCTTGTCGATTATATTAAAGTTGTTTAATAAAAAAAATAAAAATAATAAAATAATAATATAATTTGATAGACAGACCTTGTCGGTAATGTTTAAAAAAATTGTTTAATAAAACAGCAACAACAAAAAATGAATAAAACATTGAACAGACAGATCTTGTCGGTAATGTTTAAGACAACTAGTTTAAAAGACTTGTTGCTGCTGAAATACATCTCTCTCTCACACACACACACACACACATATATATATACAGAATATATATACATATATATATGTGTGTGTGTGTTTTTCTGTGAGCACGGGCGTGTGTGTGTATTTATGTGTGTCTGTATGTGTGTATGTGTGTGCGTTGGTAATTTTTTTTTTCTGTTTACATTCTCAAATTCTTCTGGATATCATGTGCTCATGTCAGCTAATATCCCCATCGCAGCCGTGGGTCGGATATCAAATGTAAACTCCGGCTTTGCATCGCGTAAGAAATCTGCCCAATCCGTATCAATAGAATCTTCACTTTCAAAAGCCGTTCTGCAGGAACCAATATTTTGATTGACAACTTTTAGCTTTATTTCTGGACCGACATAACCAATGCGTCGCCTTCCTTCGGAGATTTTTATTTTCGTCTCGGTCGCCGCATCAGATCAAAAAACCAAGCCAATTACCATTACCATTACACACACACACACACACACACACACACACACACACACATATATATATATATATATATATATATATATATATATATACACACGTTATTGGGCACCTCAAGGCGGTGTAATGGTTAGCAAGGTTTCCTCGCCTCATATTTTTCGGCCTTGTGCCGCATCTGAAAATTGCTATATATATATATGTTATGAAATTTACTAAGTCCATATTATTTTAAGATATCTCTTGTTTATACAGTATTTTATAGATACACATATTTAAGGAAATGCTCTGTTCATAACACACACACACACACACACACACACACACACACACACACACACATATATATATATATATATATATATATATATATATGAAGAAAGATACTCTTAAGGTGTGCTATATTTATGGGATAAAGTGCTCAATATCAGAGATAGAGCGTGTGTAAATATAAAAGTGAAGACAGAAGTCAACACTTAGAGGCGACAGTCTGTTTCATGCTAAGCGCAATCATCAGGTCACACCTGGCATCAGTCTGTCACTTCTGTGTGTTGACTTTAATATTCACTTTTATATATATATATATATATATATATATATATATATATATATATATATATAAAAGTGAACATAGAAGTGAACACTTAGAGGCGACAGTCTGTTTCATGCTAGATGCAATCGTCAGGTCTCATTGCATGAAACAGACTGTCGCCTCTAATGTTGACTTCTATGTTCACGTTTATTTATATATATATATATATATATATATATATGTGTGTGTGTGTGTGTGTACAGAGAGAGAGAGACAGAAAGAGACAGAGAGCGATAGATAGACAGAAAGAGAGACAGACAGACAGGTAGAGAGAGAGAGAGTTGGGTGCAAGCAGGCACAGTGAAGTAAGGGATGACAACTCGGATTGGGGAACCGAGTTCGAATTCCAGTCGTTTGATGATGCTGAGATTTCTCAATTAATGGGCCTACGAATTTAATAAGATCATTCATGTGGACAACCACGGTCTATATAGGGATGACGGCCTGATGATAGTACCAAACAATAGAAGAACCAATGGCATTATTAGAAAAATATTTTTCAAGCCATATGAAAGCCTCGACTTTGAAATAGAAGTCGATATAAATATTAAAAAAATAATCGTAAACTATCTGGATGTAGAATTGAATTTTCATACCGGCAGTGTCGACTCGTTCATGAAATCTAACGCCAAGTTAAAATGTGTAAACATTAGATCCAGACAGCCACCGAATTGTGGCTTAGTAATAGCATTTTTGTTACAATCCTATATATTCTGTGCCTTTCTCTTTGCGTTGTGAATGAAGTGATACAGATATTGTGGGGTGGGCTGAATGTGTTTTTATGTGTGCTTCTTCCTTGGGTAAGTGTTGTGGGTTTGGTTCGAAATAGCCTCGTCTAGGTTCCTCTCCGCCCGGAGTCAGAGAGGTCGACAAGAAGTTCTATTCACCTTTCTCTTTCAGTAAGAGAGCGCGCTATTTATCTTTTTAGGTAAGGCCATCCTGTGGGGGTCCTCCGGTACTCCACAACAATATGAATGGGCTGATAAAATGTGAATCGGAATGTGAAGCAATGGCAGGATAAAAAAAATAGGACAGTTTATAAATGTAACAAGTTTCCGTTTTATTAAAGCTTCATCAGAGAATGAGATATGAAGAAAGAAAGAAATTCGGGTATTTTTATTTTTGTGTGGTTTGATTTTCATTGCTTAAGCTGGTTTCACGTGCATTTGACTTGTTAGGCAGCATTATTATAAGTTATACGTTCTGAAGTCAAGGGGAGATTATGCGTCTTTTTCGAAGCCCCCCAACCAATATATATATATATATATATATATATATATATATATATATAGCCCTAAAAGAGTCAGGTACACCTACCTAGGTTTCCCTAAACGGATCGTGAAACCCTGACGATCCGTTTAGGTGAAAATCTAGGTAGGGGTACCTGGCCCTTTAGGATTATACTAGGTTTGCTCTACTTCGTGTATTGAGCACTTTACTTAGTTACTTTACTCTTTTGTTTTGTTTGTTTTTTTCTTTTGGACTCTGAGCTTGAATTCTGGACGATTGTTTTCGCCTCAATTTCCTGTTCTTAGTCCTTCCTTTTTTTATTCCTTGGGCATTGGGTTGTTCAATTACAAGCCGAAATACCTAAGGTTTTTCTAAACGTGTACCACTATATATATATATATATATATATATATATATATATATATATATATAGACAAAAGGAAAACTCATCTTAGCCAACGCATTTCGCGCCTCGTCCTCTGATGGAGTTTATCAAGGCAAATGTAAGGATTTTATCCAACGTGTATTTAGAAACAAAAGTATATATTGTCAATTTTTAAATTTTTTTAAATTTAAGAAACGCCCATAAATATTCATCACGTTAACTAAATTGTCTCAGTAAATTTCGAAAGAGGCTAAGTCATGTAATTTAAAGTTTAATAAACAAAAGTAATTTTTTTTATATAAATAATGTAATTAATATGTATATTATTTTAGTTTGGGATTAATTCATGTATCATATATTTTAAATAAAAGGTGGTCAGAATTTAAGCGTTTTCTTTTCATTTTTTAAGATTTCTTAAATACTGACATTAATGTTTTACCGTCTATTCAGTATAATATAATAACGTATACAGATGTTTCATATTTTTAATTTTACCTATTGACCTTTAAGAAGCTTCCTGGGTATATTAAATTTAAAATAAAATTAAATCTGTTTCTGATAACTTTATGTCTACTTCAAAAAATCGGCAAATCATAATTGAATACATACATAATAGATTTGTTGCTGCAATGTTCCCTAGTATCGTTGGATGACATGTCGAAGCTTCAGATTTTATTGACATGTAAAAATAACCCAACCAGCTCCACCCTCTGAACTTATTTTCATATTTTAGCGTAGATCTGACGTTTAATTGGTTACTCTAGACATACCAATAAGTATATTTTTAATTCTGACCTTATGCCTCGACATTAACTTTCGAAAAAACTTAACGATTTGTTTTTAAATTTCCCTAATAAATCATTTTTATCACAAGTCATCTATCATCACCCGAAGAAATTACAATCTGAGTAACGAAACATGAAAGTTTTTATGTAGAGATGCAAATTTCTTTATTGTAATCTATTATGATAAAAATATAATAATACTAATGGAATTCTGCTGCCATATATGGTCTGGAATCCCCGTTGATCCTCTTAAGGTCCCTGACCAAATCCAGAGACGGATATGCAATGTGATTAGTTCTGATCTGTTATCTCGTCTACAGTCACTTTCTTACAGACGTGCCGTCGCTTCCCTCTGTCTTTTCTACAAATACTTTCAGGGTAACTAATCCGATGAGCTACTTTCGCTGGTTCCCAATCTGCATGAATTTATGCGTGCTACTAGGTTGGCATCTCGGTCCCACCCTTTCACTGTCGAAACGGTTAAATGTAGCCATCTCTTGTACTCCAACAGCTTCTAACCTTGAACTTCCCGACAGTGGATCTCCCTTCCTCTTACTTGCTTCCCTGATAGCTATAATCTTCAATTATTCAAATGCAATAACAATCGACATCTTCAGATGCTTTGATCTAATTAATTCCCCGACCTTCTCTTCATCCTTTCCTCTATCACACCTTCTTACTCTCGTTCTCATTCTCTGTAACCCCTTGCGTGCTAGTGGCACTCCCGGATTGATTAGAGTGAAATGCTTAAAAATTAAAAAAATAATATATATATATATATATATATATATATATATATATATATATATATATATAAATGGCAAGATGTGTGTGTGTAACAAATGCACGGCCGCAATTTCAGTTAGCGAGAAGGCCAAGACCGACTTTGCATTTCCCAACTCCCATCGATAGTGGAAATAATCGATTTTCTCATGCTTCTATGGCAGTTTTCATGTAGTTTGCGGACATTTTGTACTGACCAGAGTGAGAGCCAATAGCTGGCTGCCACGAATAGACAGGAAGATTCTATTGGCCAGCATGAGAGCCAACAGCTGACTGACACGAATGTTAACTAGCATGCTAGCATGCAAATAAAATCGATAGCTGCATTCGTCGCAAGTAGGAAAAATTTAAATCTGCATGGCACTTTACTCCAATTGACTCATTCGCTTGCTTAAACTCAACGTTGATTCTGATTCCGCAGAACTGGGTTGGGTGTGAAAAAGTATTTGTGTTAACACTTTTTTTTCATACGGTTTTTCCACTTACGAGTCCTTTTTTAAAGCTGATCGTTTTGTGTTCATTTTGTTTAGTTTTTTTTCGTAACAGATTTAATGTTTAGTATAGAGCTTAGAAAAAATTCGCAGTGTGAGATAGGCAAGAAGTAAGGCATGTAGCAACATCAGCACAGCTGAGGGCACTCCTTTAAAGGCAAGGAAGGGCAGAAAAATTTTAAGTCAAGTGATAGCGATTGCTGTATGAGTCGTACGATTTTTGAATCAAGCACGGGCAATGCTGCTAGTATATATATATATTAGAATGCCCATATAGTGTATATGCGTATAAAAATGCACACATGATACACAAATTACTTAAAGTGTTTCGTCGACTAAGAGACGGAGATATGGACTGGTCTCATTTAGTTTTTCTGTGTGTATGTGTGTTGTGTGTGTGTCTGCTGTAGCACCTGCGTACTGCTGCCAAATTTCATTGCGCATTGCGCAGTGAAAAGAAGATTAAATAAATGAATTGTTTATTCTTATTTTTTATAAAATTTCCCATACGAACTAAAATAATTGAAGTCGTTTCCTTGACAATTGACGCTCAATAGCGAAAACATCAGAATTTCCCTTTATAAAAATTAACCATCTGAAAACACACCCTCTTATCTACCATAGAGACTAGTCACACATATACAATACTAATACAGATTGTAATTAATAATAATTTCCCTAACCACATAGTCGATAAACAAATTAAACTTACCCTAGAAAAATTAAAATCAAACATTAATAAAAAGGACACAATTTAATTGATTGATTTGATTTCTACGGCTTATCAACCCTTTTCAGGTTATTTAAAGCCAGAAAATATTTTTTAGATTGTAAGATCTGTTTGAGATAATAATGGTTTACTGATACAATCTTACTAATTAATCCATAGCTGGGGGAGAAGAGGTGTTTTCTTACCTTTCCCAAGGGTATTTGCACGTAAATGAATGTGAGAAACCCAACAGGAATTGGAAATCGGCTTTTCAATTTCCAATTCCACACCATATAGTTTTAAGTTGTGCTTTATTTACAGGTAAAAGTGCTCAATATCTGGAACAGAGCCTGTGTAAATATAAGAGTGCGCACTGACTTCAGTACCGAGTAGCGACAGCCTGATTCATGTTTGAAATCTTTTGTGGTTATATCTTTTGTTTGCGTGTTATTGCAGTTTATTTCTGGCCCTTTCTAAAAGAAATAAACACAACAATCCCGAAATCCACGAAGAACATACAATATTACTATATTGGTTTCATATTTTAATTCGAATTATTCGCCTTCCCATGCATTTATTCTCGATTTAGCAACTGACCAATCAATTCATGTTGTCATTACGCCATCTTCTTTTCATCTTCATGTTCTTTGTTTCTTTCTTTCCATCTCTATTTCGATTTCCCTTTGACTGCATTCATTTGTCACTTCTTAAGAAACTCGATTCAACACAAGCAACACCCCCTGCTGCCGGAGTGCGCATACGCATGCGCATGCGCAGAGCGATTTTGCACTGGGCTTGGCTTGAGCTCTAGCCGAGCCGAAACGGAGAATTAAGAACTGAACTAAGCACTTGTAATTTCCGATATGGTAACCGGAGAAAACTTGCCAAATACACTGAACATGCAAACGAATTAGTAACAATATTTATAAAGCTTACTTTAGTCCGGCATAATGGGGGATAGGCGGAAATAAAAGCGGAAGTTAATTGTGTTGGCCTGACATCCACCTTATACTGGATTGATTTCGGCCAGACACTCAACTACAAATATTTTGTACACAGATTTATACATTCAAGATAAATGTATGGTTGTTGTTTTTTTTTAAGAAAATATAGTTTATAGATAGATAATAAGATCAGTTACATTACTCGAACTGTTATCCTCATTTTAATTGACATATTCACGTTTCGGCCGTTTAACGCTCCGGCCTCCTTCAAGTGATTGAAATTTCGAACCAAACCTTTTATTTAGATTGTTTTAGTTCCACGTGTCATGCCTCTTCCGTCTCATAGAAATAAGGGCTCGTTTCAAAATTCCAGGCATTTGAAGAAGGCCGGAGCGTACAACGGCCAAAACGTTGTGAATATGGCAATGAAGATGAGGTGAACAGTCCGAATAAGGAAAATCATAATACCTCATCTCAGAGATATAGAGGCCGAAAAGTTGTGAATATGGCAATGAAGATGAGGATAACAGTCCGAATAATGTAAATAATGCAAGTAATCATAATACCACATCTCAGAGATATAGACAGATGTTTGGGTCTAATCAATGGTTCTAACCAACGACTTTATCCAACGGCCGAAACGTTGTGAATATGGCAATGACGATGAGGATAACAGTTCGAATAATGTAAATAATTCAAGTAATCATTATGCCTCATCCCAGAGATGTAGAGGCCGAAAAGTTGTGAATATTGCAATGAAGATGAGGATAACAGTTCGAATAATGTAAATAATGCAAGTAATCATAATACCTCATCTCAGAGATATAGAGGCCGAAACGTTATGAATATGGCAATGTAGATGAGGATAACAGTTCTAATAATGTAAATAATGCAAGTAATCATAATACCTCATCTCAGAGATATAGAGGCCGAAACGTTATGAATATGGCAATGTAGATGAGGATAACAGTTCTAATAATGTAAATAATGCAAGTAATCATAATACCTCATCTCAGAGATATAGAGGCCGAAACGTTGTGAATATGGCAATGAAGATGAGGATAACAGTCCGAATAATGTAAATAATGTAAATAATAATAATATTTCATCTGAGAGATAGACAGATTATGTGTATTGTGTTTTCTTCTATGAGTGCAGGAAGCAGCCTATTTCTTTCAGGTTACCTATTTTTAGAGAAAAAGATACATTTTTGAAAAGTATAGTAAAATTTTACTACACATTATAGTATTTATTGCGCGTTTTGTTGCATTTTTTTCCATGATACACAGTGAACAATTGATCATAAGAGATACAATGAGATGCAGTTTCTACTTTCTACTTTCTATATAATATGCATATCCAATTTGGACACTGCTTAGCACTATGTCTTGTCTTCGATCACTTAAACGTTGTTTATTTTCCAGTTTAACTGTCTACTGATGTTCGTTGTTTTGGAAACATATCCCAAACTGCGTGGTAACGTACTTAAGAGGAAAATTAAAACAAAACTTTTACATTTCTAATTAATAATGAGAGTTGAAGTCTAAAAATCCAAACCACCAGTGATGAGCGAAATTTCTTGAAAATGAGCTTACAATTTGCATTTAGATATCTTTTCATGTGATCAGTGCCCCGAAACAATGGTTGGTTGGTTCGTTTTTGTTAAGCATGCATGGACCATTCGATACTGAAATCCAAAACTTTGTGGCTTCAGCTATAGATGTTTTTTGTGCAATTTTATACTTTCAGGATAATATATATATATATATATATATATATATATATATATATATATATATATATATATATATATATATATAGTTTATAGATAATAAGATGTATTGTACTCTCTTCTATTAGTGCTGGAACAGCTTATTTCTTTCAGGTAGTGTATTATTTGAGAAATAGATACATTTTTGAAAAGCATGGTAAGGTTTTTTATATCACAGTATTTGTTGCGCGTTTTTTAAAATTCTTTGCAGTCTATTAGGATGCATTTAACAATGAGCAATCGAGCATAAGAGATACAACGAGATGCAGTTTCTACTTTGAGTAAGTATTTGTGTATAAGATATATATGTCCAATTTAGACTCTGCTGAGCAGTATGTCTTTTCTTCGATCACTTAATAGTTCTATATTTTCCAGTTTGGGAGTCGATTGATGTTCGTATAGTTAGTTGTTTTGGAAACATATCCTAAATTGTTTAGTAACGTACTTAAGAGAAACATTAAAACAAAACATTTACATTTCTAATTAAAAATGAAAGTTGAAATGCTAAAATCCGGACTAGCAGTGATGAGCCAAAACGAGTTTACATTTTGCATTTAACCCATTTAGACAATTTTTCGGGTGATTTTCAGTGGCACGAATGCATTTATCTCAAATGCATTTACCACAAACACGTGAATAGAGGTCTACATTGATTCTTGATGACTACAAGGAAAGTTTTGTCGAAAACATAATTCCACGTCCTTTATCAGTCAAGCCAATTAGGTAACCGTCCAAGCTTATTTGCGTCTAGGCGTTGCATTTCATTCGTATATGTATTTTTTCAAGGCATTTTTTAGAAGAAAAAATGCGTCTTGTTAGCCGAAAAATAAGGTAGTTTATAGATAATAAGATGTACTGTACTCTATTCTATTAGTGCTGGAACAGTTTATTTCTTTCAGGTAGCCTATTATTTGAGAAACATATACATTTTTGAAAAGCATGGTAAGGTTTTGTATATCAGCGTATTTCTTGTGCGTTTTTTTTTTTGCAGTTTATTAGGATGCATTTAACAGTGAGCGATAGAGCACAAGAAATACAACGAGATGTAGTTTCTACTTTGATTAAGCATTTGTGTATAAGATATGTATGCCCAACTATGTTTTCAGTAGAAGAGAGCGATTGAAAGGTAAAGAGATCTTGAGAGAGAGGCAGTGATTGTTTTGTCTTCGATCAGGCAATGGTTCTATATTTTCTAGACTGACTGGCATTCTCTGATGAAGCTTTAATAAAAGTGAAATATGTTAGATTGATAAACGTTTCCTATTTATTCTTTATTTTAACATTTAATATTTTGTAAAAGTTAAACCGAATCATACAAAACGTAATTGTCCCTATTACTTAAGAAATGAGTGGTTTTTTTCAATAAGCGCACCGACACGTCATATAAAACAGCGCTCCTAAATGTCAGGTTTCTACAGGAGCGCCCTGGGAACTTATTCGAGGGATGCAGATATAAAAAAAAGGGGGCTGTGGAGAAACATAATCACTTGACCCTGAAGTGACATGGCACTTAAATGGGATATATATATATATATATATATATATATATATATACAATATAAAAAATATATACCGTAAAAACACAACACACACACACACACACACACACACACACACACACATATATATATATATATATATATATATATATATATATATATATATATATATTCATTCAGATCCCTTACCTCTAGGATCTCGTCGCACGGCAGGGAAGGGAGGAAATTTTAACGTTTTTCTTTATACGAAATACGCCAGTCGCTCATAGAACTCAATTCAATTTTAATTGAAGAGTATCGCTTATATATATATATATATATATATATATATATATATAAAAACCTAGTGAGCCAGACAAACAACCTACCTAGGTTTCACCTAAACGGATCGTCAGGGAAAGCTTTTTTGTTAGTTAGTTGTTTACTCGTATCGGTTTTTTTTTGATGGACTTCAAACCTGTATCTGTGCGATTTTTTTCGACAGACTTTCATGTTTCTCGCTCTTTCTTTTTTTAAAACCTTTTTTCACCTCGGGATTGATTTGATTATTGGCAAATCAAAAATTCGAGGGTTTTTCGAAACGAGTATAGTTATCTATATTTGTATATATATATATATATATATATATATATATATATATATATATATATATATTATTTCAAATGAGCTGATTACATAGGTTTTCGAAAAGAACGAAAACAAGACCTAAAAATGAAATCTGTACGCATATATATATATATATATATATATATATATATATATATATATATATATATATATGCGTAAGGTTTTCGAAAAAGAAGGAAACGAAAGAACGAAAACAATGCGTAGAGATTTCATTTTTAGGTCGTTTTTGTTTTTTTCGAAAACCTTGCGCTTTTTGGTAGGGGCGGAGGAGCTATCAACAGCATTCTATGTAGTCAGCCCATTTGAAATAACAAAACCTCTGTTCTGTATCCAGCTTCGCTTCCTCTCTCCATTTTGTACAGATTTTGATACGTGGCACATGTCGGTCTTGAGAGACTATAGGTCTACGCCCAAAGAGTTATGCCTCAGCTGTTGCAAGATGGGATTATTATTTTTTATTTGCAACTTTCTTTCTCTCTCTCTCTCTCTCTCTCTCTCACTATATATATATATATATATATATATATATATATATATACACACAGTTTATTTCACAGTTCATCAGTGTGGTTAGACATCCGATTGCTGCAAACCGGGACCGAAACTCGACCGATTTGCCATCAATCAGAGACTCTACACCTACGCTATCGACGCATGACAGAGCAAGGCAATCTTTTAATGTATTATATATCATGTATATAAATGCTAACCAAGCAGCCAGAGTGCTCAATTCTGACAAAGAGCGATGCGTTAAGCAGCAGTAAAAAAAAAAACCCTTTCTCCACAGTACTCAATCGGCTAATGGGAGCATAGTCACCCACAGTCTGTTTAGCTGCATCACAGCTCATCAGTGATTAAGTTCTTTTAGTTTTACTCGAAGATGATCTCAGATAAGACTGAAAATACTTGGGAAAATAATTGATTGCTTCAAGCCGGGATCGAAACTCGACCGATTTGGCATCAGTCAGAGACTCTACCCCCTAAGCTATCGGCTCATGGCAGGGTAAGGTAATATTTTAACGTATTATATACTTGATGTATATAAACGTTAGACCAGCAGCCAGAGTGCTCAATTCTGACAAAGAGCGACGCGTTAAACAGCAGTAGCAGCAGTTATCATTATTGTATGTATCATGTCGAACTAAAGATCATTCTCTTTCAAAATAAGATTATTACATTTTCTTTTCTTCAACCGTTTCTTGCTGTATCTGTCTCTGTCTATGTTTTGACCTAAGTGTCTCTCTCTTTCTCTAGTAATAAAAATATCTCACTTGAACTAACAATATCTATTTTGTTTCATTCAGTTTTTTTCTTATAAAAACTCACTCTCTATAAAAATCTCCCTCTCTCTCTCTCTCTCTCTCTCTGACTCAAACTAAGAATATTACAACTTTCTTTCTCGAGTTCTTATCGGTTTCAACCTCTCTCTCCTTCTTTTTCACTATCTTTCTACCCTTCAATCCTCTGCCTCTCTCTCTCCCTCCCCTCCCTCCCCTATATATATATACATATATATATATATATATATATATATATATATATATATATATATATATATATATAAACTGTAGTTTTGTCACTCTCAACCTTTCCTTCTCACTCTCTTACGATCTCTCGTTCTCTCTCTGTACCTTAAATTACAAATATTTTATTTCTGTTTTTCCAAGCATTTCTCTCTCTCTCTCTCTCTACCTTTCAATCACAGACTCTTTCTTTCAATATCTCTCTTCCTCTCCTTTTCAATATGTCTACCTTTCAACAACTCTCTCTGTCTTTCGATATCACTCTAGATTTCAATCACACTCTCTCACTCTCTCTCTTTCAGTATGTCTGTAACTTTCAATCACACAATCTCTCTTTTATATGTCTCTACCTTTCAATCAAACTTTCTCCCTTTCTCTTTCAATATCTCTCTCCCTTTAAATCTCTCTCTCTCTCTTTTAATATCTCTCTGTCTCTCAGTCAGCATCTGTTTCAATATCTACATGTATATATTTAAGAGCTATGTCACTTCAGGAATTAAGTGATTATGTTTCTCTACAGATTTCTGTATACCTCGAATAAGCGCCCAGGGCGCTTCTGTAGAAATGTGGCGTTCAGGAGCGCTGTTTTATATGACGTGTAGGTGAGCTTATTAAAAAAAAACCCCAAAAACCACTCATTTCTAAAGCAAACAATTGATTCGGTTTAACTTTTACAAAATATTAAATGATAAAATAAAGAATAAATAGGAAACGTTTATAAATCTAACATGTTTCACTTTTATTACAGCTTCATCAGAGAATGCCAGTCAGTCTAGAAAATATAGAACCATTGCCTGATCGAAGACAAAACAATCACTGCCTCTCTCTCTCAAGATCTCTCTACCTTTCAATCACTCTCTTTTATCTATTTCAATCACTCTCTCACTCCCATTGAATATCTCGCTATCTTTCAATCACACTCTCTCTCTTTCAATATATCTCTATCTTTCAATCAACCTCCTTCTCTCTTTCAATCTCTCTACCTTTCTATCACTCTCCCTCTCTCTTTCGATGTCTCTCTTTCATCTCTTTCAATCACTCTCTACCTTTCAATCATTTCCCTCTCTCGATATCCCTCTGCCTTTCACTCACTTTCCCTCTCTCTCAATATAAATCTCTACCCCACAATCAACCTCCTCTCTTGAATATCTCTTTCCCTCTCTCTTTCGATATCTCTCTACCTTTATCTTTCAATCACAATCAACTCCTCTCTCTCTACCTTTCTTTTTCTCTCTTTCCCTCTCTCTTTACTCTCTCTACCTTTCCTCCTCTCTCTCTCTCTTTCTCTCTACCCCACAATCAACCTCCTCTCTTTTAATATCTCTCTACCTTTCAATCTCTTTCCCTCTCTCTTTCGATCTTTCTCCCCTCTCCCCTCTCTCTTTCAGTATCTCTTCAATCAATCATCTCTCTCTTTCCTCTCTCTTTCAGTATCTCTCTACCCCACAATCAACCTCCTCCTCTCTTTCAATATCTCTCTACCTTTCAATCTCTTTCCCTCTCTCTTTCGATATCCCTCTACCTTTCACTCACTTTCCCTCTCTCTTTCAGTATCTCTCTCAACCTCCTCCTCTCTTTAATATCTCTCTACCTTTCAATCTCTTTCCCTCTCTCTTTCGATATCTCTACCTTTCACTCCTTCCCCTCTCTTTCAGTATCTCTCTACCCCACAATCAACCTCCTCCTCTCTTTTAATATCTCTCTACCTTTCAATCTCTTTCCCTCTCTCTTTCGATATCTCTCTACCTTTCACTCACTCTCCCTCTCTCTTTCAGTATCTCTCTACCCCACAATCAACCTCCTCCTCTCTTTTAATATCTCTCTACCTTTCAATCTCTCTCTTTCGATATCTCTCTACCTTTCACTCACTCTCCCTCTCTCTTTCAGTATCTCTCTACCCCACAATCAACCTCCTCCTCTCTTTAATATCTCTCTACCTTTCAATCTCTTTCCCTCTCTCTTTCGATATCTCTCTACCTTTCACTCACTCTCCCTCTCTCTTTCAGTATCTCTCTACCCCACAATCAACCTCCTCCTCTCTTTCAATATCTCTCTACCTTTCAATCTCTTTCCCTCTCTCTTTCGATATCTCTACCTTTCACTCCTCCCTCTCTCTTTCAGTATCTCTACCCCTCAATCAACCTCCTTTCTCTTTAATCTCTCTACCTTTCAATCTCTTTCCCTCTTTTTCGATATCTCTACCTTTCTCCCTCTCCTCCTCTCTCACAATCTCTCTTTTTCTTTTTCTCTCTTTCTCCTCCTCTCTCCCTCTCTTTAGTATCTCTCTACCTCAATACCTCCTCTCTCCGATATCTCTCTACCTTTCAACCTTTCCCTCTCCTCCTCTCTCTTTCTCTCTATCTCTCTCTTTATCTCTCCTTTCAAATCTCTACCTTTCCCTCTCCCTCTTTCTCTTCAATATCTCTCTACCTTTCAATCTCCTCCTCTCTTTTAATATCTCTCTACCTTTCTCTCTTTCCCTCTCTTTTCGATATCTCTCTACCTTTCCTCAACTCTCCTCTCTCTTAATATCTCTCTCTCAACCCTCTTTCAATCAACCTCCTCCCTCTTTCTTTCTTTATCTCTCCTTTCAATCTCTTTCCCTCTCTCTTTCGATATCTCTCTACCTTTCCTCTCTCCCTCTTTCACCCCACAATCAACCTCCTCCTCTCTTTTAATATCTCTCTACCTTTCAATCTCTTTCCCTCTCTCTTTCGATATCTCTCTACCTTTCACTCTCTCTCTCTCTCTCTTTCAGTATCTCTCTACCCCACAATCAACCTCCTCCTCTCTTTCAATATCTCTCTACCTTTCTCTTTCCCTCTCCTTTCGATATCTCTCTATCAACTCTCAGTATCTTCTACCCCCACAATGTTACCTCCTCCTCTCTTTAGTATCTCTCCTTTCAACTCTTTCTCTTCTCTCTACCTTTCTTTTTTTCCCTCTCTGTAGTATCTCTCTTTCTCTCTCTGTTTTTTTAAATTATAAAACCTTTCCTCCTCTCTATCTATAAATTATTTCTGTTTTCAATATCTCTCTACCTTTCTCTCTCTCTCTACCTCTATCTCTCTCTACCCCTCTATCTCTCTCTTTCAATCTTTCGTTCTCTCTTTCTCTCTGCTTTAAAGTACATATGTATAATTTTCGTTTTTTCCTAACATTTTATCACTCTTTTTCGCTTTCTTTTCTCTCTCTCATTTTTTCTCTCTCTTTCTCTCTTCTTAATCTTTCTACGTCAATTTCTCGTTCCCCCTCTTCGTCTCTAATTTGGATGATTTCATTTTTTACGGTTTTACCCCTAAGCGTTCTCTCTTTCTCTCTTTTTTAGTACATATGTATAATTTTCGTTTTTCCTAACACACACTCACACACACACACACACACACACACACACACACACACATATATATATATATATATATATATATATATATATATATATATATATATATATATATATATATATATAGCTGGCCTCACGTATTCCAGGATACCTGTCTACTAGGGCGGCTAAGCAATCCCTATTGCATACTCTTGCTCAGGCACATTTGTGTTTTTTTCAGAACCTACAGAGATCTCCAATGGTCTATACTGCAACTATGCTCAGCAGACCTTAGTCACAGTTTCTGGGAAAGAGCTAGTTATCTAGCGAGATCAACAATTTGAACAAGGCCAGCACGCTCAAGCCATCGGCCACAATGACTTGTGATTCCGTGCTAGGACAGATATCAACGGCCACAAAGGGTTCCGTCTACCCAATTTCACTCACGAGGCTTCGGTCAACACGTGGTATGGTTTCAGGCACTTACCAAAGATATATATATATATATATATATATATATATATATTTGGTTGGATAGATGTCTCGTTAATGTCTCGTGAATGTATACATGTCATATTATGTAGTTTTCCGCTGAATAATATATCCTCGCATGTATGTATATGCGTGTGGTGGGGTTTGTGTAAAATTATGATAGGTAAAAATTATTATTATTTATATTTATTTTTAAATTTTTGAATTAACGAGACATTTCCGCCACACTTCTAATGTTTAAATTTCAACATTTCAACATACAAATGTGTATGTATAGACATAACACCACCCATATACATACATATGTCATATCCGAAACTGCCCACATATGTTTATATATGTATGAGTCCCGACGGACGACCAAGTATGTATATGTGTCTGCATACATCGATGTTTGCGTTAGTACGATGACATAAGCGACGAAATTTCCCCCACCACTTCCACAATAACACCAATACCCGCAATCTACATAAACCCAAATTTATATATATATATATATATATATATATATATATATATATATATATATATTCAGAGCAGCATTCTGTTTCACCAACTCAAGGACTGACCAAAATTCATGTTAGAAAAATTAAAAATTAAAAAACAAAACAAATGAAAACTACAGACAAAAGTTCATTTTCTCCATCAAGACATTCATTTCTGTAGTTCACTGTTACCAACAAGCAGAAATTTTTTTCTCCTAGTTGGCCGAAACTAGTCGAAGAATCTAAATGGAATAAAAATAAAAACGAAAGAATATTAATATCCAACCCAGTGTGTCTGAAGATTTTAATTTTTTAATATTTTTATATTTGTTCAATATATATATATATATATATATATATATATATATATATATATATATATTTTATATCTTTCATTTTCTCCCTGCCTCAATCTACGAATCTTTCATTTTCGTTTCAGCAAGCATTTCTCTCAAACTCTATCTCTCTTTCTCCCTACATAAACCTAAGAATATTTCTCTTTCAACTTACTATCTCTTTCTCTCTTTCTCTCTTTCTCCTTCCAGAAAAACATTCTTTCCCTACTTGAATTAATGATTTTAGCCACCCGATATTTCCCTAGAGCGACTTTCCCCTTTCGACTTTAGCTTTTTTGCAGTTTCTTTTCCCGATACTTGGCTGACTTAGTCCATCACGTGCGACGCATGCGAAACAATGAATTCATGTATGCAAATGTCAACATATATGACATTATCCTTTATTCAGAAAATTGGTTTATTCATTTCTTTGCCAATTCTCAACTCGTCAGAGAAACCGTGCTGTTGATATGGAACTGTCACCTATTGATCATATATTACCCAAATCACAAGCACTGTTAGCAACAAAATCCGTTTAAAAGCATAAAGGGTTATTTTGTATATATTTAGAAAGCAATTCAGAGTTCATATGAAGAATCGCGAACTAAAAGACGTCGACGCATATGGTATATTACTCAAATCTCAAGGACGTAGTTTAGATCGTTTCGTTTTATGGCATATCAAACTCAATGGGTTATTTAATGCCGACAAGATTTTATTGCTTGTAATAATTTTTTTTCAAAAATGTATTGCTGCTACTGTATATGGGCAAGAGGTCGAGAGGTTAGAACGTTCACTTTCTGAGACCAGGTTTAGAATTTCACCAGGCTAGATTCGGCAGAATCGTTTGTTTTGTTTTGTTTTTGTTTTAAGGCATATGACCCTTAATGGTTTTTTTTCAATGCCGCCAATACTTTTATTGATGGTAATATTTTTTCCAAAAATGTATTGCTGGTAATATTTGCCCCCTAAATATGTATTGCTGGTAATATTTTTCTTTTTTAAAAAATGCACTGCTGGTAATAGTGTATTGCAGGGAATAATTTTTTCTTCAAACATGTCTTGCTGGTAATAATTATTCCAAAAACGTATTGTTGGTATTAAAGCCTATTTTTATAGTTTCATAGTGTTTTGACTCCTTTGGGGGAGTTAACTATCTGCCTATAGCTTGGACCCTGACAGGTGCTACCACCCCGAGTTAGGGTGAACTTGGGAACACCAACAATTAAGATGTGGATCTGCGCTCCTCAAAACCTACTGCCAAAAGCCTTGCTGCTGATGTAGTTTATCGACCTACTCATACGCGTATATAGTTTATCGTCTTACCCAGGACGCGGATGTAGTTTATCGTCTTACCCAGGACGCGGATGTAGTTTATCGTCTTACCCAGGAGGCTATCCATCACAGTTAGCACTAAAATCTGATTAAAAGCTTAGAGATTATTTTTATTTTTTTTATTTTATCGAGAAAGCATTTCAGAATTTATATGAAGAATTGCGAACTAAAAATAGTCGATGTACATAGTATATTTGCCATAATATTATCACTTATCAGAAAAGAAAAGAATAATTTAAACATAGCTTACCCATCGAATCAGATAAGAAAAAAAAATATAAACTAGGCAGTTCTTAAAAGATAAGTTTAATTGGAAACGGCTGGAAAATATTAGTTTCAAAATTAAGTTTATTAAGTTTAACCGAGTAATATTAATTATTAGTTTCATTAATGTTATATAGGAATAAAGTGTCGCTTCTGACACTTGGGTTTGAACATAGATCGCCAATGAACAAACACAGTCGATCCCATTATTGAATTAAGTAGATCACGTGACCATAGAGGAAACGCATATGTAGGCAGTCGCATGACGTCTAAATGATCAATTTCTCTATTCTATCCTCCATTACTATTTGGATCAGCATTTCTAGTCTATCCTCTATTACTATACGGACCGCTATTCTCTACTCTATTCACAATACTATTTTTCTATTCAGATCACTATACGGATTACGACACCAGTATTGTTCATCGGCGTTACTATAGTTGTAATCTGCGATTACAAAGTCTCTACTACAACGAGCATTACTAAAGTCACAACGAGTAAAAGAGGCAATAATATTAATAAAGTGGAGACTAATATTAATTAAAAACTCTTAAGATGTCGGCTTACTGCCATATCAAAGTTGGAATACCAATTCTCCATACGATCATCGAAGTTAAGCAACGTCGAGACTGGTCAGTATCTAGATGGGTGACTGCTTGAGAATATCAGGTTTTGTAAGGTTGGATGTGCAAGTGGTGTAATGAATAATGGTTTGGAATTGTTAATCGGAGAGCCGTGTTCCATTTTCAGCCGTGTTCGTTATATTCACTTCCGTGCAAATACACTTGGAAAAGGTATGAATCCACCTCTACTCCCCCCAGCTATGGGTTAATTAGTATGAATCGTATCACTAATACATTATTATTTCTAAAAATAAAATAGAAATTGCGTACAAAATATTTAGATTTCGGTATTAAAGAACCCATAGAGGTGTTGATAAGCCACTAAGCAAAAACAATTAACCAACCATGATCTCCCATCCATTTACATAAACATATTAGACACCTTACTCGCGGCTTTCCACTCTACTCTCTTGCCGTCAATATACTCTGTGTACCAAATTCTCTAAGCACTCTTTCCTCACTACATTCTCTAGAATTTGTACTTGTCTCTTTCATATTCTGCGTACAACTATCATTTTGTTTCCATTTCTCTTTAAATTTCCTCGTTGCTCACATGATATTCTCAGCATCCTTCTGCAGAGTCACATATCTGTTGGCTCAAACCTGCTCTTCATCTATGAGGAAATTGTCCAGCATCGGATGCTATATAGGAACATTTATATTATATATCAGGTAAGTCAACCAATTGTTTCCTTTTTCTTATTATTTTGCTTAGCTTCAGCAAAGGATCTTTCGCTGTTGCAATGTTGCAATGCGCCTTTGGTGTCACATTTCCGTCATCCGTTAAAACGCTTTCCAGATATGTAAATTTCTGTACTGGTTTCAATTCGAGGCTTACATCGTTTCTCTTGCTGACAACCGTGCCTTATGTCAATCTGCAAGGAACAATTTCGTGGAATGGACATACGAAGTTCTAACGTGTGCACTGGGTCATGTTTCATTAGACAAAATACGAAGTAAGTAATAACGGAATTATTCGTTTTGTTTCAATTAATTTGGACAAGGGTGTACAAGAAAACGGGGATACTTTTGAACACTAAGGAGACAGGGGAGTGAGAACTGTGTAACTCCAGTATCTGTCTATATTTCTGAGATGAGGCATTATGTAGACTATTTACATTATTCGGACTATTGTTCTCATCTTTGTTGCCATATTTATTACAATGTTTCGGCCCTTCAGTATCTGTCTATATTTCTGAGATGAGGTATTATGTAAATTATTTACATTATTCGGATTATTGTCGTCATCTTTGTCGCCATATTTATTACAACATTTCAGCCGTTGTACGCTCCGGCCTTCTTCAGGTGGTTGGAATGTCAAACTGAACCCTTTATTTCGCTCACTGGACTTGAGGACATTTGTGAATAAATTTCTGGGTATTATAAACCTAATGTCTTCATTCGTCATTTTTTCCAGTGCTCATATTGCAATTTTTGCTTTTATCGCTATATGTTTTTACCAGAGCTCATATTGCTCAAGGACACATGGAACAGTGGATAAAGACGTTAGTTAGATCCAGTGACAGGACCCAAATAGTGTGAGTTCATTACCCGGTTAAGGCAGTGGAAAACTTGGTGAGTGGAATTAACAGGAGATAACTGACAACTGACATCCATTAAACATGGCACGTAGCACTAGAACCGTCTACCACAGTGAGCGAAATAAAGGGTTCATTTCGACATTCCAACTACCTGAAGAAGGCCGGAGCGTACAAAGGCCGAAGCGTTGTAATAAATATGGCGACAAAGATGAATACAATAGTCCGAATGATGTAAATAGTGTGTAGCTCCCACACAAATAATTTTAAAGCGTTTTATTTAGGGATCATCTATCGTCAGCAAGGGCATTTCAACGTGATGTAATGGTTAGTAATTATTGTCTCGCTAGATCAACTGCGGCTGAGTAGTAATTTCGATATTCATTTGGTGCTCCGTACTTTTGGCCTTATACCACCTCTAAGTTACGCTTAGAATATCATTTTCAACATTTCGACGTGGCGTACTGATTAGCAAGATTATTTCACTAGATCAGTTACGAATGAGTAGTAAGTTCGCTTTTCAGTTCGTGCTCCGCACTTTTTGCCTTGTGCCACATCTAATCTCCACTTATAAAATCATTGATTAGGGCACTTTGACATTGTGTAATGGTTAGCAAGTTCGTCTCGCTAGATCAATTAGCACTGAGTAGTGAGTTCGATCCTCACTGTATGCTCCACATTTTTGGCCTTGTGCCACATCTAAGCTACGGTTAGAAAATCATTAAGCCCTTCGATGTGGTGTAAGAGTTTGCAAGATTGGCTCGCTACAGCCATTACGACTGAATGGTGAGTTCGATCCTCACTGGGTGCCTCAAATTTCTCGCCTTGCGTCATATCTATATACGCTTAGAAAATCACCATCCATGGCAAGCAAATGGAATAAATGTTAATCAACATAAGTAACAGGTCTGCAAGAAGGAAATTTAGATTAATTTTAGATTTAATTACCGTAATTCCCCATGTATAATACGCATTATTTCTAAATAAATAATAAGCAAAATTAGTGGGGTGTATTACGCATAGCTACAAAAAATCTTTAAAAATTTGCCGTTTCAAAGGTCGATTTCAGTTGCGAAATGACTACTCACCACAAACATACGACAATTTGAGAGTAACATTCGACGATTGCAACCCCATAAGGATGTCAAATACAATCATATGTACCTAAGAATACTTACAAATGTAAAATAAAATAACAATTATCATAAAACTAAATTAGAATAATATTGTTCTGTTTTTGTGAAAAACTGCATACAGATCGGGTAGATTGCACATTTTATCGAACAGTTTAATGAGCTTGCGCCATAGGCGCAATATAGGTATTTCCGTTTCCTTTTAGAATTGTGACGATCGGAAATTTTCTAAATATCTCCAATGACAGCTTGAATAAGAGTAGGAAACGCTGACCGTAATGAAATTAGAGAAGTACAATTTATTTTTTAAAATTTTTTAATAAGCGTAGGAATCGCAGGCCTTAATGAATTTGGAGAGGTACAATTTATAGGGTTTGGCTACCAAACAAAGGGTGCGTATTATGCGTGAGTAGAAGCATTTCCAGCATTTTTAGAACAATTTTAAGGGTGTCTATTGTGGATGAAGGTGTAATATATGTTACGGTATTTACGATAGAGGAAGCTGAAAAGGTAAATGGAGTTAAAAGAAGATAAATGTAATGCGTGCCAGAAAAGAAAAGCTCCAGATTCCATCCTGAGAAGACCAAGAAAATAACACATTTATGAGATAGCGAGATTCGAATACGCATGCGACTCGCAGAAGAAACATTCTAAAGGCTAAAGAAGGTGCTGAGAAACGGTAAAAATCATTAGAAATTAAAAAAATAATAGAGTCGTATTGATATAGGATATACATCCTCTTATAAAGTAGTATATGCTGAACAATCTCATAGTTATATAGGAATAAAGTTTCGTCGTCAACATTTGAGTTTGAACATAGATCGTCAGTAGTAAACACAGGCAATCGCATTATTGAATTTAGTAGACCACGTGACCATAGAGAAAACGCATATATGGGCTGTCGCGCGTGTCTAATTGATCTCCATTTCTAGTCTATCTTCTATTACTATACAAAACAGCTATTCTCTACTCTGTTCACTATACTATTTCTCTATACGAATCGATATTCGGTGGCCATTTTTGGACATGTATTATCGAGCAAGTTCTATTAGTACGAGTGATATTCGAAGGCGTCTGACACCAGTATCGTACAACGGCGTTACTATAGTTGTATCTGCGATTACAAAGTCTCTACTACAACGAGCATTACTTAAGTGACAACGAGTATTCGTTGACATCACAAAACTTACCAAGAATGAGAAAAAAACGAGAAGCAGCAAAAATGTGGTTCTAAAGATTGATACTGCTCCACCAGCAAGGCCTCTAGTTTGGAGATTGGAACTTTTGAGGATTACTGTTGTTCCCAGGTATACCCTGAACCGGGTCCTATCTATGGGAAAATAACAAACCGACAAACAAACATAAAACACTATGAAAGTATGAAGAAACATTCTTATAGTAAAATTACCAATAATAGATCAATCAGCATGAAAGAACTTTCATGAAAATGTATTCGTCGCTTCTTCTAAAATATCTTAAATCAAACTGTATTTTCAAAATATAACAAAACACATAGTAATAATGTACTTACAAACATGTATATACACAAAAGTTGAGTATCATCTAACATATATTTGTATTACTTCACAACTTCCAAGAAAATCAAATTTTGACATGACCCATAAGGTGTTTATATGCCATTAAAAAAATCAAATCAAACAGAAGGATAATGAGAATTCAATGGACAGACAGAGTAAGCAACAGAGAAGTCTTAAAGAAAAATATCAACAGAAAGATCATTTATATTCAGAATCAAGAAAAGACAACTGGATTTCCTTAGGCACATAATGAGGTCGTGGGGCTTCGAAAACGTTCACGGGGCATACTTAGGGCAAGAGAGATATGGGAGCGTAAAGAACCCCAACCTGAGGGACTTGCCTTAATGGATGGCGGCACTCGGGACAGGGCCTTAGCAAAGGAAAAAAATCGCCCAGACCAATCTAGTAGCACGTTTAAATTCATGTAATCAGGACACCGGGGATAAATCAGCGGCCATGTTGTAGATTCCGGGTTGAAATCCGGTACCAATAAATAACAAACGCCATTATTATGAAAATAATGTATTAACGTAATAATACAAACTGGTAAAGCAGGTTAGTAGTTCCATAAATACGGGTTAGTAGCAAAATATATATACAGTCTTTGGTATTGAAGTATCGCTATATGACTTCTTACTGAGTCTACGTGCCCGCTCACTGTGACTCCTACAACGCTGTTACCTCACCCCTTACTCTTCCGGTTACCTACAACTTTGGACTCGACTTGACTCCTCGGGCTTGCTCTGTTCCTTGGGTATTCACTGGCAGTAGTATAAGTATACACTGGCTGAGTCCATTTGTATAAAAAGGGGTGGACCCCTCAACAAAAACATAACAGATAGAGGGAAGCCACGTCTCTTCAGTGGGAAAATGATTGGGAACGAAATGCCTGATCAGGATCGATTGTATTGCAGACACTTTTGTTGCAGTTTTTTTTGTGTGTATATATATATATATATATATATATATATGTACTAGTGAGTTAACCCAAATGACTTGACTCACTTTATAGTCCACCAATAGAAGGTTAACGAATCAGAAGACGTAGAATATTCAACCCGTCGTGTATAAAGGCGGCCATTTTGTTTATTCTACTCGAATGTCCAGTTCAGGCTTGTCAGGCGAAGAGAAACAGAAGGACGAACTACGCTCTGCTACTTTTACCAAAATATCCACTGCTAACCTGAACTACGCTTCCCTACTGTCTTCGAAATATTCACTGCTAACCTCTGGATTCTATACTCGAAGACGACCGTCATCATGAAAAACATCTTTCAACAGTAAAAAGGTGAATCCTAGATGCCAAACTAGTAGCTCGTTTAAATTTGCGTAGTCGGGGCACCAGTGAAAAAAATGTTCGTCAGAGCCATGAAAATATTGTTAAAAAAAAGAAAACATCTCAACATAGTTCTCCAGTTTCGTATTACTTTACTTTCCCTTGCCCTTGCTTTCACTAACCTGAACAATTATCGACGTTCTAGTGTCATTGTCGACTTGTATGCGAAGAAACGATTAAAAAAATTATTGACTTGTTTTTCTAGATCGGTAGTGTAGAAAATATCCCTTATAGTTTAGCATGCATTGAACAATCGTTTTGATGTCGTTGTCTGATCTCACCAGGCGTCGGTCATCTAAATCCAGCAAATCTGTTTGATCTGTGATATACTTTGTCAAGCGACGCCTGTTTTTGTTTATTCTTTTCGAGTTGAATGAATATAAAACTTGCAGATCATACGACTTCACTTCAGCTCCATTTCACTGCGATACGCATTCCCCCCTAGGCTTATCCCGTCTGAGCTAAGTTTTCCACAAATCATATGAACCACTTCAGTTTTATCATCTTCAATAATCTTTGTTCGAGTCCTGGGTTCAAAGTTTGACACAAATTTATTAGTTCTCCAGAAGCAGACAGTTCTTTTGCTCGGTCGCTTTTGATTTTGGATTGTCAAGGGGTCTTTTGGCAGAAGCACAATTGATTGGAAACGATTCTACATTGGGTGTGCAATTTTGATTGACAGCCATTTTGGATTTTGTGCAAAAGTAGAAGAGACTACTGATTTCTTTTTCTTCTATGTGTCCCAATCCGTCAGGAAACAGACGATCATGGCTTTCCACAGTTGTTACATTTAGGTATGAATTATATATGCAAATTATATAAACATTATGGCTCAGATTTACTATTACTACCTGTGTCCCATAATGGTTGATACATTAGATATGAAATGTATATGTAAATTGTATAACTATTATGGGACAGATATGATATTACCTAAATGTAACAACCATTATTGGACAGATGAAATAATAGTATATCTGTACCATAATAGTTATACTGTTTGTGTTTATATTTCATACCTAAATGTAACAACCATTATGGTACGGAAGTAGTAATATTAGATCGTTTTTTTTTATTGTTGCACCCCAATCAAGGAGAAAACGCCAATAGAACGCAGGGGTTTAGAGTGTGTGAAAGTGAAAGAAAATGCGAAGATTGAATATCAGGAGGATTGAAGAAAGGACAAAAATGAACAGGGTTCAAGAAGAAAGAAGATTGGCGTGGCATTTATCTTTTTGAAGATGGTAGTTATAAGGGAAGCAAGAAATCGGAAGGGAGTTCCACAGGTGCGAAGTGTAAGAAAAGAAACTATTACAATAGCACTAACTGTTGCATCTAGCTAATTATTCTGTCATCGAAATATTTTTTAGCTTGGTCACAAATTTGACAATATGAAACTGTCATGAATAATGACTTCAATGTGTGCTTTTCCCTTTCCTGGTACAAAGCAACAAAGATCACAATGCGACTGCAAGCTGGGGATGTTTTCGTTAGTTTATCCTTCTCAAAGGTAACCAAATGCGATGATATAAACTGTGTTGAATATTGAAAATGAGGAGGATTGAGGAAAGAACAAAGAAAGGAACCGGGTTCAAGAGGATAGAAGACGAAGATTGACGTTGCACATAAATCTTTGAAGGTTGTAGTTATCAGGGAAGTAAGAAGTCAGAAGGGAGTTCCACAGGTTGAAAGTGCAAGAAAAGAAACTGTTGAATTGGCGTTTGCATCTAGCTAGTTCAACAGGAAAACAACGAGACCTAGTTGCCAATCTAGTAGCACGTTTAAATTCATGTAATCGGGTCACCGGAGACAAAAGCAGCTGCCATGAAAACATTACAGATAGAGGGAAGTCACGGTCCAGTCGGTGGGAAAAAGAATGGAGACGAGATGCCTGATCAGTATCGATTGTATTGCAGACCCTTTCAACAGTAAAGTGGTGACACCTAGTTGCCAATCTAGTAGCATGTTTTAATTCATGTAATCGTGTCACCGGAGATAAAAGCAGCTGCCATGAAAACATTACAGATAGAGGGAAGCCATGTCCCGTCGGTGGCAAAATGACTGGAGACGAGATGCGGGGTCAGGATCGAGTGTATTGCAGACTCTTCTCTAGATTTTGTCAAGAATCTTGAAATCGACCGCAGGAGCACCAGACCAGATTGGCGTGAGTATTCAATACAAGGACGAATGGTAGATTTATAAATGTGCAAAATGGATTCTAACGAGAAAAAAACTTTGACACGGCACACTGAACGAATCTTCCTTGCAGCAGACGTGGTGATTGACTCGATATAGTCGATCCATTTCATGTCAGTAGAAAACGTAAGACCAACAAGGCGTAGAGTGTTGCTCTCCTGGAGTTCAGCTCCAGCAATCATGATGTTAGTCAGAAAACTTTCTCTGTGGCGATTAAATGAAATCAGTTTCGTTTTGTTGGTGTTGTAATTTACAAGCCATTTCTTGCCCCAGTTAACCACTGATTGAAGGTTCTCTTCTGATCGGAGTATTTACCAGGTTTGCTTTGTCTTCTCTCCCGGACTTGCCACGACGACAGAAGTAAATGGTAGTGCCAACTGCTTAAATGCCTCTTTGTTAACTTATTTTAGTAGTAAAATATTAAAAAGAAAATAATTAGGGATCAATAAAAATCAATAGGAAAGTATGGATTATTACTGACAAGAGGAGACATCATAGGAGCTGTTTCGACGATGTGATTTTTCTTCTTCAGCATGACTGCTCGTTTCAGAGCCTACTCGTCTTCTCAAGATTGTGTTTCTTTCTACAGAGCTAACCTGTAGTTTATACTGCATCGAACTTAGTTACAATTTAAGTATTTACTACCAGGGCCACATCTAGTTTTTTAATTCAGAGTTGAATTTATAGACTTGTTTTCAAACACAGAGAGTCTAATCGGTATTTAAATCATAGCTGGGGTGGAAAAAGACGGTTTCATTTCTTCTGCAAGGGTATTTGTTCAAAAGTGGACGTAACGCCATCGAGGCTTCCAAGCAAGTGGCTTCTGATAGTGTCAAATGGAAGAGTATTTGCATGAAAGGAATTATAATTTTTGTAGAGTCTACGCAGAGAACATCTACATATTCCAATTCAGAACAGTAAATATCGTTCTACCATCGATGCAGATATTCACAAAGGGTGCTATTCCTGGCCCTCTCTTTCCGTTTTCAAGGCACGATAGTTAAAAATTTAATATTGTTGCATTTTCTGCTGTATTTAATTGCTCCTGCATTTCCACCAGTTCGCATCTTTACCACTAAGACGCACCATGCCACGTCCACCAAATCGAATCATCATCATTTCCTTTGTATTCTCTTTCTAAGATGGCAATTCCACCCAGCTACCGCCCAAGAACCGATACTTTGCGGAACTGACTCCTGCATAGATGATTCCGGAACACATCAGCATACTCTGGCGTGGATGCTTCCAGACTGCCACAACATAATCCTCCGTTGACGCTTCCCGACTACTACAACATACTCCTGCGTGGGTGCTTCCCGACCACGACAACATACTCTTGCGTGATTTCGTATTCGAACATCAATACATCTTACAGCAAAATGACCAACAATACATTTTATCTGTAGTTAAAGGCATATAGTTGCGTTCAAAACATATTAAAGCCATAAAATTGTGTTCAAAATATTTAGATTCCAAAATTAAATAACCCATAGAGGTGCTGATATGTCACTAAACAAAATCAACAAACCAACAATACATATTTATAGTAAAACTACATTTTATCTGTAGTTGAAGGCATACACTTGTGTTGAAAATATATTTCGTTGAAGCCATAAAATTGTGCTTAAAATGTTTAGATTTCAGCATTAAATAACCCACAGAGGTGTTTATATTCAACTAAACAAAATCAACCAACCAACAATACATATTTATAGTAAAATGACCAACAACATATTTTATCGGCAGTTATAAGCGTTCAAATTATATTTAATTGAAGTCATAAAATTGTGTTCAAAATATTTAGATTTCTGCATTAAATAAGAGGTTTATATGCAAAAATGAAAATCCACCACCATATTTGGCTCAACCTGTAGAAAACTTGTCAAACACAGCGAAATGTTAGCAAATAGGAACTGGACATGTCTTTTGCGTTCGGCCACTGCTGGTTCTGCCTTGAAAATTGGTATTCTCCTTTTGTATTTTCCTGGAGTTCGAAAATCAAGTTGGGTTTGTTTTTCAAGTTCAATCCAATTCATAAAATTCACAGCCGTGCACCACAGTTCATTGTGAGTGCCCATAATGTAAAATATTCGCCTCGTCTAAACTACTTATCCTCTTTTGAAGTTCAGAATTGTCTGTCTCCTAGACTAGTGGAGAATCATAGCTAGAGTTCTCAATATCCCTTGCTATATACTCATAGCATCCACAATCTCCGTGTGTAGCCGGTTTTGAATTCAGAGTTGTGATTCTCCTAGAAGGAGCACCACCACGCCTACAAGCTTTTGCCTACTACTTAACCTATATCTGGGTAAGGGAAAACAGGTCGATTTATACCTTTCTCAAGTGTAGTTATTCGAAAGTGGAATTTGAACTAGCTCATTTCTCTTTCCGAACCGCTAACAGTTTCTCTATCTGTAAATCCGAGCGATAGTAAAATGCTAACTTGCTCCGCCACTAAGCAATCTTGCATTAAAAAAGGCGTTGTTCTAATGAATTGATTCGGATGGAAAAAGGTTTTAAATGAGGAAGAATAAAAGTAATATCTTGCCTTGAACATACAGGTTTGTCTGAAGTCCAGCAGGCAGTCTCCACTCAATATCGCAAAAGGTTACTTTCATCGGCAATAAGGATTCGTCTCCTAAAGGTTTTACTTAAGAGACATTTTCATAATATTTGCGGTTCATTTTGAAGAGTTGCAGCTTAATTCTTTCACATTTATAAAATTATCATTGCTCCGTGTATTGCTAACATGTCTGATCTGGTACTCCAGCCAAATATCTCGAGATTTACGATAAAATCCAAAGAAGGGTCTGTAATAAAATCGATCCTGACCTAGTATCTCGACATCTACCACTTTTCCACGACCGTAACATGGTTTCCCACTGTCTTTTATTTATATAAATATTTTCATTGGCATTTATTCTAAAGAGCTTTCCTCCTTGACGCCTAAACCACAGGAATTTAAGCGTGCTACGACAGTGGCAACTCATCATTTTGCACTTGAAATAGCTAAGCCTAACTGGAAGTACTATTAATAGTTTTTTTCCCTCTTCCGGTTTCTTACTTTCCTGCTATCTACGCCAACCACCATCAGTTTTCCTTAGTTCTTGTTTCTTGGTTGTCCTATTCCTCACTAAAGTATTTCCGTTCTCTCCCATTGCCAGTACGTCTTCGTGGCATTATCATCTTGCTTGCATGATAAAAACAAATAGTTTTATAAATATAATCATTGACAGAATAGAAGAAACAATTGCCATGTTTGTATCACCTCGAAACGCTTATGAATACGTAATTTGAATGAATATTAACATGGCACAGTTTGTAGTTTCTGATTTGCTGGACTAATTGCGACAAATTGTTACTTTTATGCATTGAGTGATTGTTGCATCTCGTGTTTTTTTTTTGAGATAACAGTGGGAAATAAATAAGGAAGACAAACTTATAGATAAGTAATGAAATAGAAGATTTACTACACGAAGGTACACTTAGTAACTGACTTCTTGTTAACTCTCCCTAACTCCGCTTGACTCTATTTATTTAAATAAACGATGATTGCATTCATTTCTGTTCTATATGAGAGTGACTAGAAGGCAGAATATTGAAGAAACAAAAAGATATAAACAAACTTAGAATTCAGTAACTAGTGAGCTATCTAGATATGAAGCGATTGAGATAGATAGATAGATAGATAGATAGATAGATAGATAGATAGATAGATAGATAGATAGATAAATAGATAGATGCTTGTATAAACATATGTTAAAACAGATATAGATATATAGACAGATATCTGTATGAACAGGTAGATAGATAGGATAGAAACAGACTGAGATAGATAGATAGATAGATAGATAGATAGATAGATAGATAGATAGATAGATAGATAGATAGATTCATGCATACATACATACATACATACATACATAGAAAGAATATTACTGATTAAGACAGATAAATAGACAGTAAATACTGATTAAGATAGACACACAGATAGATATCATTCGACCAAGATATATATATATATATATATATATATATATATATAGAGAGAGAGAGAGAGAGATACTGATTAAGATAGAAAAATAGAAAGTAAAAACTGGTTAATATTGATTGATAGATATATAGATATATGGATAAATAGATACTGATTAAGATAGATAGATAGATAGATAGATAGATAGATAGATAGATAGATAGATAGATAGATAGATACATAGAAAGATAGTAAATACAGTTAAGACAAATAGATAATAAATAGAATAGAAAATACTGATTAAAATAGACAAATAGATATTATTATTAGACCAAGATAGATAGATAGATAGATAGATAGATAGATAGATAGATAGATAGAGAGAGAGAGAGAGAGAGAGAGAGAGAGAATACTGATTAAGATAGAAAAAAAGAAATTGAATACTGGTTAAGATTGATAGATAGATATATAGATATATGGATGAATAGATAGAAAATACTGATTAAGATAGATAGATAGATAGATAGATAGATAGATAGATAGATAGATAGATAGATAATGAACAGATAGATAGATATGAACAGACTGAGATAGATAGATAGATAGATAGATAATGAACAGATAGATAGATAGATAGATAGATAGATAGATAGATAGATAGATAGATAATGAACAGATTGAGATAGATAGATAGATAGATAGATAGATAGATAGATAGATAGATTTGTAAGGAATAAAAATCATTTCAAAAAGGCAAATAATTATAAAGAAAAGGGATAAAATAAAGCAAGATAAAAAAAGAAAGTGAGATAGATAGAAAGAAAGAAAGAAAGAAAGAAAGAAAGAAAGAAAGAAATACTGTGAAAAAAAACACGAGACAGAAATAAAAAATGAGGAAAAAATAATTATTAATTAAAAAATAGAAAGCGAGAAGATAAAAAAGAAAAAGTAAGAAAGAAAAAAAAAAGAATGAAAAAGAATGACCCACAATACAGAAACAAACAAACAGAAGAAAAGAAAGAAAGAAAAATGGATAAGAAATTAAAGATAGAAAGAAAACGAAAAAAAAAAAAAATACAGACAGCTGCACACTTAGCATATGTAAAAATTTTATTCCTACAAACGGCGCCACGAAAAACTAATTAGCATATTAAAGGAAAGTCTGTCCGGGGGGAAAAATCGAAAGTTCCTAAAAGAAATAGAAAAGTGATTGTAGACTCCATCTTGGATTTCAATGATTGGCAAGTACAGTACTGACGAATTTTCGAACCTTACTAAGTGCTACATGTTTATTTGTACCAATTCTCATCCGCATTTAATACTACGTTAATACATGTGATAATTAACTATTTATCAAGCTTGGTTCACAAATTAATCCATCATGAGTGGCCGTAATGTCGGCCTTGAACCATATCTAAACGTTGTTTTTTGAAGTAATCATTAAAGACACGCGTGGATACAATCATTGCTGGTTGCTCCAAAATTATACCCCTGTGCCAAGACAAGATTTTTAAATTGATACAGATATACTAAAATAAATATTGGTATAAATATAGTTCGAAAATCTCTCTTTTTTGCCATTTTATTGACTGGCAGTTCATCGTAATTTATCATCAGTCTAAGATATTGTTACATGACGTACCTATGAACCATAATGGGTATGTCCCAATCCTCATAAATACGTAGCATAAATAAATAACTATTTCACAACTAGCAGTTGGTTACCCACTTTACGCCGCATCCTTACCAGCCCCATGTTTCCGTCCCTGGGCCGGTAGTATCATGGCTACGAGTAGCTTGGACCGGCTCTGACTAGTTTGGACCTGCTATGACAAGCCACGACCAACTATGATTAGCTTAGACTAGTTCTGACAAGCATGGACACGCTATAACCAGCTAAGACCAGGTTAGACCAGCGGCCCGAGTGAAAACACTCGGGTCCCCACGTTAAAAACTGACCTTGTGTCACAACCTGACTCAATGGGTGGTGGGGGTCAAGTAAATATCTACCTACTTAACGCCGTTGCCGAGTATTTTAGCTATTCCCCATTCAGTGACACTTCCTAGGTTACAACAGATATGTACATTATTCATTTTGAAATTCAAACAAAAATATTACCTGAAGAAGGCCGGAGCGTACAATAGCCGAAACGTTGTGAATGGAGTAATAAAGATAAAGCGAACAGACGGAGCAAAGTAAAGAGTGCAAATAATTATAATACCTAATCTCAGAAATATAGATATATACCTAATATATAAGTATAAATGTGGATATATACCAAACAATTAGATATCAGCAACTGTATGGTTTGGTTTGGTTTGTTTTACGGTATATCAACCTCAATGGGTTATTTAATGCCGACAAGATTTTTATTGCTGGTAGTAAATTTTTACAAAATTGTATTGCTTGTATTAAAACCTATTTTTACATTTTCATAGTGTTTTAACCCTAGTTTAGGGGTTAACTATTTACCCATAGTTGGGACCCTAACAGGTGCTACCACTCAAGGTCAGGGTGGACTTGAAAACATCAGCAATTAAGTGGTGGTTCCACACTCCTCAAAACCTCCCGATGAGAGACCTTGATGTTGACAGTAGTTTATCGCCTTACCCAGGACGCGGATGCAGTTTATTGTCATACCCAGGACGGTAGCAATTGCATATACGTGCGTTAGCGCGCATACACAGACAAGCGAATTACTTTACTTAATTTAATATAAGGTGTAAACAAAAAATGCTCAATGTGGTTAGACAGAGCTAAGAAGTATATATTACTAAACATACACATACCTACGTTTGCAATGCAACTTAAAGTTTCATGGTTTTACCAACTCATCAGGCACGAAATATTACGTTTTTTGTTTATCTAAAACCACCAAACTTAAGTTGCACTACGAATGTAGTATATATATATATATATATATATATATATATATATATATATATATATATTATAGGGTGGCAATAAAGTCACTATACAGTTACTTACAATAAGAATTAAGGCAAAACGATTAATCAAAAGTCCATAAATTTATTATTAAGATGATTGTAATTAATGTTTCATAACCATAAAATGCTATAGTAAGCAATAGTAATAGTAAATTAATCATCTGTACTGTTCGAACTGCAAGCCATCTGTTTCAATACTTTGATTTTTTAGTATACCTTTAACTAACTAATATATATATATATATATATATATATATATATATATATATATATATATATATATATATATACATGAATTATTCACACAAAACTAATGCAAAGGTTAATGATTTTAAATGGCGAGACATCCATCTCGCAAACAATTCAAATATTACACAAAAAACCTCAGATCCGTTATGAATGAATTGATCCTTGTTCATATAAATTTCTGCCGTATTAGTTGTTATTTTTACACAAGCTTTCGTCTGTTCTACAGACATCTTCAAAAATATAAGTAAAGATTTTGTTCTTGTTTTTTCTCTAAAAAAGTAAAAAGAGGACATCGAAAATATATGTGTTAAAAACCAATATCCGAAATAGCATTAAAAAATGACATATATTGATGTCCTTTTTTTAAAAGAAAAAAAGCAACAACTAAGTTTGATTTTAATTTTTTTCTGAAAATGTTTGCGTTTATACCAAATAGTAATGAACAAATTATTTTAAAAATTTAACTGTCAAAGTGGCATGAACTATATTGTTCAATAAGGACAGTAATGTCATTCATTAACCAAAAGTGAGGTTTTGGATCAGATATTTGAATTGTTTATTGAAGATGGATGTCTCGCCATTTAAAATCATTAACCTTTGCATTAGTTTTGTGTGAATAATTCATGTATTTGTAAATTGATTGCACGTTTATTGTAATTTAAATATCTGATCCATGTGCGACTTTTGGTTAATAAGTGCGACATTACTGTAATTATTGAACAATATAGTTCATGCCACTTTGACAGTAAAATTTACCAGTAAAATAATTTGTTCATTACCATATTTGGTATAAACGCAAACATTTTAAAAAAAGAAAAAATTCAAAATCAAACTTAGCGTTGCTTTGGCGCGTTCAAAACCAATATCTCATTTTCAATAGCATTTCGGATACAATACACATATATTTTCGATGTCCTCTTATTACTAAGAGAAAAAAACAAGAACAACATCTATTATATACCTGAAGATGTCTGTAGGAACAGACGAAAGCTTGTGTAAAAATAACAACTAATACGGCAGAAATTTATATGAACAAGGATCAATTCATTCATAACGGATCTGAGGTTTTTTGTGTAACATTTGAATTGTTTGCGAGATGGATGTCTCGCCATTTAAAATCATTAACCTTTGCATTAGTTTTTGTGAATAATTCATGTATTTGTAAATTGATTGCACGTTTATTATATATATATATATATATATATATATATATATATATATATATATATATATAAAATTGAATATTAAAGTCAACACTCAGAGGTGACAGAATGTTTCCTGCTAGGCGCAATCGTCGTCAGTCCATGAATCTAGTATTTATTTGTATTTACATACGCTTATCTCTCTCTCTATATATATATATATAATATTTATATTTACATACGCTCTATCTCTGATATTGAGCACTTTATTCCAATAATATAGGAAACCTTATATTTCTTCATATATATATATATATATATATATATATATATATATATATATATATAAAATAATTATCTTAGTAAGTGTTCACAAACTTTTTCTTTAATGACAGTTTAATGTGTAAATCAAATAACTAGATATTATGTGCGTATATGCGCGCGTAAATCTGCATACACCTATAAGAAAATAAATATTTAATAAATTTACTTCAAGGTGTAAACAAAACAGTGCTCAATGTGTTTAGACAGAGCTAAAAAGTATATATTACTAAATATGCACATACCTACGTTTGTAGTGCAACTTAAAGTTTCGTAGTTTTAACAACTCATCAAGCTCGAACTCATTAATCAAAGCCTATTACGGTTGTTTTTTTTATATAGACATTTTATATATATATATATATATATATATATATATATATATATATATATAAGATATGTAGATATCTATGTTAAGATAGCAGACACGAATAGAAAATCCACAGGCCCCTCTAGGCAACGGAGTTAATGATAGTGAGAAGAAAAGAGAAACCATCAATTGTAAGAAAAATCTGATGGTCGTTAGCAGGTAAAAATGTTCAAGAGATTAAACCTTGTTAGAATGGGATTGTAGGCTGAAAATAATTCATCGTCCTTAAGACTACGTAAGTGCTTTTGAATGCTGTTGAGGTGGTGGGGAAGTAGTACATGGCAGCTCTAGCCCAGATATTGAGCTATAATATAACGTAATTCCCCATGTATAATACTTCTTCATCCATTTTACGCACTCGTAACATTATCCTGAAAGTGTGGGAAAACGCTTCTACTCATGCATAATACGCATCCCTTGTTTCGTAATCAAACCCTATAAATTGCACCTCTCCAATTTCATTACGGTCAGCGTTTCCTACTCTTATTCAAGCTGTAGTTGAAGATATTTATCAAAATTTCCGATCGTCACGATTCTAAAAGGAAACGGAAATACCTATATTGCGCCTACTGCGCAAGCTCATTAAACTGTTCGATAAAATGTGCAATCTACCCGATCTGTATGCAGTTTTTCACAAAAACAGAATAATATTATTCTAATTAAGTTTTATGATAATTGTTATTTTATTTTACATTTGTAAGTATATTTTAGGTAGATATGATTGTATTTGACATCCTTATTGGGTCGCAATCGCCGAATGTTAGTGTCAAATTGTCGTATGTTTGTGGTGAGCAGTCATTTCGCAACTGAAATCAAACTATGAAATGGTTTTGAAATTTTTTTGTAGCTGTGCATAACACGCACCCCTAATTTTGCTTCTTTTTTTTTTTTTTTTTAGAAAAAATGCGTATTATACATGATTATACTTAGAAAGACATACAGCATTTTATTGTAAAATTTTATTGCAAAAATTTTATGGATAAAAATAGGACAAAAATTAATGTTGTTTTTTCGTGTCGTCGCCATTTGCCATGTGAAGGCAGTGTAACAGGATGTTTCCCTTGGGTTTGGGTTTAGAGACTCGGAAAGAGAAATGGGTGGGGCGCATTCGAATCGTGACCAAGTTGTTTCCGTTCACTTTCGCTAATCTCGTCAGTATGTTATAGATGGGTGACCGCTTGGTATATATATATATATATATATATATATATATATATATATATTGTATATACTGTAAGCTTAGATGTGCGTGTGTTTTAATGCATAATGGCTGATGTATCATGGCTCTACACACGGAATTGTTGATTCGAGTGTCGAGTTACAATTCCTTTTGGGTGTGTTATAACCCATTACGCGCAAATGCGTTTGGTAAACGTATGAATCCACCTCTTTCTCCCAGCTACGGGTTAATTAGTAAGACATATATCACTAAATCATTGTTATCTCCCCTGAAAAAAACCTTACAATCTAAAAATATTTTGTGGCTTTAAAAATGGTTGATAAGTCGTAAAAAACGAAATAATCAATAAAGTTTATCAGTATACAATTTTAAGGGTTTTGATTTTTACAATAACACTCAGAGAAATATATCTTTGCGCAAAATTTATAATATTAGCTTAACTTTATCTTCTGTTTTTGAACATAGAAAGCTGTCTATAAAACTGTCATGGGCAATAACTGGAACTATGTAATATGTATTTATTCACAGTGATTGCAAGAATCTGTAAAATACGGAATATATTTCACTCATTTAAGATATGCCGGTTACTTTGACTCTCCTGTGTTCACATGAAGCATGATGACACCCTGGGGTGTCACTGCCGGAAATTGGTATGGGATGAGATGTTAGCTTAGAAAAAACAGAATGATAAAAACAAGTGACAGACAAAGACTTGAATATATGAATTGGAAAAGAATCTGTATATTGTGGTTAAGAGAAACAATTGCTGGTGGCTGGGGTTAATGCAAACTTTCCTGACTGAATAAAACGAGACCGCATCTATCTATTTAATTTAATCACCATAAAACTTTTCTGTTGGCTATCCGCATGGCTGATGCTAACCCCCAAGAAAGAAACTGCGACGATTGAGTCTCACGCTTTCAACTGACATGAACTGGAGACATTATATTGAATCAGTTGCTAGGTCTACTGCTAGGAAAACTGTTTCACAGTATCACGCCAGATATTTTTACTCGTCAGAATCCATCTTACACAGCTATAAATTCGCCCGTGCATGGAATATTGCTACCATATCTGGTGTGGTTCTCTTGCTATATATCTCGAGATTTCTGACTAAATCCAAACAAGGGTCTGTAATGTAATCGATCCTGACCTGGCATCTTGATTTCAGTCACTTTCTCACCGACATGACGTGGCTTCCCTCTGTCTTTTCGACAAGTATTTTCACGGCACTTGTTCTGATGAACTGTTCTCCTTGACTGCATGGATTAGAACATGCTACGAAATTGACAACTAAGTCTCACCGTTTTACTTTTGAACTAGCTAGATACAACGTTTTGTTCTAATTTAATAGTTTCTTTTCTCGCACTTCTCGGGTTTACTTGCACCCCTGCCAACTACAATCTGCAAACATTTCAATGCAACGCTAACCGCCATCTTCTGTTTTCCTGAACACCGTTCTTTTATTGTCTTTTCTTCTAACTTCCCTCCCCTATAGTCTTCTCATTCTGTTTCACTATTATTAACCCCATGTGTCCTTGCCTGCGGTGAAATGGTTAAAAAAAGAAACAAAAAATCTATCTATCTATCTATCTATCTATCTATCTATCTATCTATCTCGGTCTGATTATGTCCGTCTATCTATCTCGGTCTGATTCTATGTTTATCTATTTATCTATTGATGAATAGTATATATATATATATATATATGTATAATTTTTTACTATTTTTAATCATTTTCCACTAAGCAAGGTCAGAAATGTTAGGGTTACTGGGGGGGGGATGAACAATAAAAGAACAAGATAACGATTGACATTGCACTTAAATCTTTGAAGATCGTAGTTAACAGGAAAGCAGTCTCAATCTGTTAATATCTATCTATTTATCTATCTATCTATCTATCTATCTGAAGGCATTGATTTTAGAGAATTTTACGAGGAGTAAGCTAACTATGCTACTCGCAGGGCGGTTTCTCTTCGAAATCTAATTGGTTGGAAAATACGGCGTTTCTTGAGCACTATAAACTGACCAAACTTACGGGATTGCAAGACCAGTACGTGTACATAACTGTCCTGCCTTCTGTGAACGCGGCGATAAACATGAATGAGAAATAGATGCCAAGTACTGCAAACGTCTGGCATTAGTTTCTTAGCGCTCGGCCATTCGATATCAGGTTTTAAAGATGATTAATTCCGGTGATCAGACGTGAATAATTTGAAATCTTACTATAATAATCTTTGCTGTGACAAGGCCACATGCCACTTAGAATACCTGGTAATCAGACAAACACAAAGGTTTTTCAGTTTGATTTGGCTGTAATCCTGTGTTTTATAATGTAGAAAGGGTACGCCGCAGCTCACGAATAAACCAGTGTAGGTACCCTTATTAAAAGTTTGAAAATTAATAAACCCCATCCCTCATTTTATTTGGCGAAAAAATATCGTATCCTATATTATATTCTGAGTCAACACAATTCAATTGGCTACATATATACCTCTGATTACATATTAAAGGTTTCTTTGTAGCCATTTGACTCTCTAAAAATATCCTGCTTTCATATAACCCTCTCGTTTCTTCATCGTGTCTCCTCAAGACGTGAGCGATCATTTTTTTCCACTCCCTCACATACTTTATAGCTCTTAGCAATATTTGGCTGTTTGCTATCTTTCCCACTCCTTGTTTTTCCTTTTACACAAGCTCGTTAGGTAGTTTCCCCTCTGTCCTGTGAGTGTTAAGTTCACTAAGTCTTCTTTCCTCTTCATGGGCTCACGAAATTTCAACATTCTGATTCTTAGTTTAAGTGATCTTTTCGTTTCCATTTTACTTAAAACTTCCACATGGCTGACATGCTCCGTCCATGGTATTTTCTCTCCTCAAGTCTCCTCCTCAGCTGTAAGGAAATGGAACCACATTCACTGTCATATTGAACGTTTTTGTTTAATAATTTCACCCCAAGAAGGGCACGAGGACGCAACGTTTTACCGAGTGTTAGAGAATATGAGAAAACCTACTGTTAATGAAAGAGGACATTAAAAGAACAAAATTTAAAAGATAACAATAACAGTCAAAGTAGATTGATGTAATTCAAGAAGCCGGCGATAAGTGTGATAAAACTAACTGTTAGCAGAGTACTTACGGTTACATCTCACCATTTCAACTTTCATCTGTCAACTGATGAGACCTTGCCGCCAACCTAGTACAGCGCTTAAATTCATTGCGTCTACAAACCCTAGCGGAAAGTTCAACAAATTAATTACCATGAAAATATTTATAGAAAAGGCACAGGTAAGCTACGTTACGGCGGTGGGAAAATGACTGAACCCGAGATAACAGGTCAAGATTAATAACATTGCAAATTCCTGTTTGGATTTTATGAAGAATTTCTAAATATATACCAAGAGCACCAGACCAGAAGTGGCAGCTATAGTTCACTAGTAGCACTTAAGATATATTCACTAATTGAAATCTTTGAAACAAAAATTAAAAAAAAAAATATTTCATTCTTAAATTGGCTTTTTATAGTTAAAGAAAGTTTTACAAATAGATGCCAACTTAGAAATTTAGAATGCAGCAAAAAACATTAATATCTGCAGAAATGATTGAATTGTTAATGTCTTTTATATAGCAGAGAAGAATAGTATAGAAAAGAAACGGGTTACAGAAGAGAAACGTAATTGACGTAAAAACGCATTCATTGGATTCTGGACAGAGAGAGAGAGAGAGAGAGAGAGAGTTATGATTAACTTCTGGTTAAATCGTTTATAGTGGCGTTCCTCCTTAGCAGAGGTAACAATAGTAGTAATATTCGTGGTAGCAGAAGCAGCGGTACTCATATCAACAATACATGTTATCGGACGCTTCGTTCCTATCTCTGACGTCACGTTCTCTCCAACTCGACTCTCCATTGTCTCTAGCCCAACTCTTGCCCGGGCTAATTCTCTTCTGTCTCTCTCTTCCGTTTGCCTCTTCCGTCTCTCTCTTCCGCCTCAACGGTCACCCGTTTCTCTCGTCCGTCTCAACGCTCGCCCGTCTGACTAAGATGCAATGGGTACAACTTCTGCCCTAGATCAGACTAGACACCAGGTTCTTTTTCAGAATGCAGCTTCTTCCAGTCAAACGATTGTTGCTTAGAAATAGCCCTTCGCCCAGATCGTTACCCAAGAATTAATAACATGAGAATTTGTAGCAGAGGGCAAATGAGGTGGGGCTGAACAGTCTAACGGGCGTCTTGTCACGTCGTTCTCCTTGGTCCTACTTCGTCTCAGTGACTTTATGCGAGCAGTAGCCACTGTCTTATAGAGACATTGTTCTTTTTCCTTTTTCATATCATTTTTGTGTACAAACGTAATTTATCTTCATACTGTGATTCTCATTGCCCTAGCCGTTTGCTATATACTTGTGAAAACCACTGCACTTACTGATAACCATCGGGAAAATAAATATCCGAATCCCTTTTGCGACAGGTCAGGTGTTTTTCATTTAATCAAATATTAACTGTCACTGATACCGCTACATCCGTATTTGTCGTTTAATAACGGTTATTACATGTTTCATGCGGGCCTCCTTCTGAGCCAAGTTTATCGAGGAGGTATCCATAGCGACAAAAGCGTTTTCAACAAAATGATATAGAACGACTGCGAATCCAAAATAGACTGAAATATTAATACTTATTTATAATATACAATAAAATCAGAAATAAAAGTCTTGTTGCTAGCAGCAGCGTCCAAGTTTAAGTGTTATTGACATTATTCGGACTATTTTCCTCATCTTTGTCGCCATATTTATTACAACGTTTCGACCGTTGTACGCTACGCCCTTCTTCAGGTAGTTGGAATGTCGAACTGAAACCCTTCATTTCGCTAACTTGGGTAGACTGTTCCAGTTCCACTTGCCATGTTGAATGGATGTCAGTTATCAGTTATCTCCTTTTAATTTTCCTCTTCAAGTTCTCTACTGCCTTAACCGGGTATTGAACTCACACTCTTTGGGTCCTGTCACTGGATCTAACCAACGCCTTTAACCTTTGTCCTTTTAACCTTTTGATCCTTTGATGGCACAGTGGAAAAAGGCGTTGGTTAGCTCCAGTGAGAGGACCCAAAAGTGTATGAGTTCAATACCCGGTTAAGGCAGTGGAGAACTTGGAGAGGGGGAATTAACAGGAGATAACTGATAACTGACATCCATTAAAACGTGGCACGTAGAACTAGAACAGTCTACCACAGTGAGCGAAATAAAGACTTAAGTTCGACATTCCAACCACCTGAAGAAGGTCGGAACGTGCAACGACCGAAACGTTGTAATAAATATGGCGACAAAGATGAGGACAATATTCCGAATAATGTACATAATACCTCATCTCCGAAATATAGACAAGTTTAAGTGTCTATCAAAACCTCTACACTATTAGAACAAAGAAAATTATGTCTTACAGAGTGACTGGAGATGAGTGCTTTTCTTTTAGTGAAAGGCCCGACGCGAAAACGAAGATGAATAGAGCACGGTGCATTTTTGAAAACACTGGTTTTTAAAAGTGAGTTTTGTCTGTGCTGTTATGTATATCCACTACAGGCAATAATTTCTGTATGTTGCTCCTGAGGTGGTATAAATTAACTATATATATAAAGTAGGCTTCACTAAGTTAACAATGAATATTATTTAATTAGTTTGAACATACGAGCAATGGTCTTGGGATCCTCGAGGTGGTGTGATGTTTAGCTAGCTTGTCTCTCTAGAACAATTACGACTGGGCAGTGAGTTCGATCCTCACCGGATGCCCCGTACTTTAGGCCTTGTGTTACATCTAAGCTACGCTTGGAAAATAACTACGAGCAATGGTCTATATTTGCAATGCTTGGACAAATGTGATAAGGCAGTAATAAGGACACATTTATAAGGATCGAAACTACTATATTACCAGGAAAAATGTTTTTGGCATTAAATAACCCATTGAGGTAAAACAAACTAGATCAAGCCAATATATACTGAGATAGATAGATAGATAATACTACTAGCAACAAAAATATATCCGACATTAAATGACCCATTGAGATTTTGATATGCCGTAAAACAAAATAAACCAAACAGACCAAACCAGCAATTCATTTCATAGTAAAAAAATACCAACAACAGAATTTTGTAAAAGAAGGCTTCCAGGAAAATTAAATTTCGGTATTAAATGACCCATAAATGTTGATATTCTCCTAAAGAAACCAACAAGTCTACTACATGTCCGTGATGATAGAGTTTCCATTGAGAAGTTATTCGATTTGTAATAGATTAAGAGTGTCTCTGGTTCTTCATTGCAATACAAAATGCCCGCGAAGAGGATATTACGTTGATGAATTTAACGACAAATGAACCCCATTTGGGTTATTTAATTTTGAATATGGCTCGTACAACACAAATAGAAATACAAGAAATTAAAAGAGAGACAAAAAACAAGTTAACAGATATTGACTATTGCCTGTGCAGATGGATTAACTATCACTACAGATATGATAACAACATTACTGTTCTTCTAAACCATCTAGAAAATGATGCTGACGATGCTAAAACTGAATTCATAGGCTTCAACCAGCAAGGCTCAGTACAAACCCTCAGGTGAATCAATAAAATATATCGTATTTTTCACATACATTGGAAAGGAAATAAATTATACTGAAAATAATGTGACAATTAGCATAACTAAAGTCTGAGAAGTTTTGAATAAAATGCTTTTAATCAGGAAATCTGAAGTACCAGACAATTATAAAGTGCCACTGTATGGATATTATCTAAAACATTGATGGAGCCTACACACGGATCCTGAGGTAACATCCATCTAAATAACAGTTCTATGGACCCATCTATGATATTTCTACAATCTTAAACCCTAGAGTCTATGCTTGATTGAACCCTGCCTCAGATGCTGAGAGCTAAACTTAACATCTCTTGGAGACAACATCCAGCTAAATCACGGCTCTCTGGAGCCATCTCTGATATTTCTAAAATCTTAAACTCTAGCGTCTATGCCTGATTCAACCTTGACTCAGATGCTGAGAGCTATATTTGACATCTTTGGAGACAACATCCATTAAAATCACAGCTCTATGGACCCATCTCTGATATTTCTACAAACCCTAGAGTCTATGCTTGATTGAACCTTGACTTATGCTGAGAGCTATATTTAATATTTTTTGGGACAACATCTAGTTTAGTCACATCTCTATAGAGCCATCTCTGATATTTCTTCAATCTTAAACCCTAGAGTCTATGCTTGATTGAACCTTGACTCATACTGAGAGCTATATTTAATATCTTTTGGAGACAACATCTAGTTTAGTCACAGCTCTATGGCTCCATCTCTGTTATTTCTAAAGTCTTAAACCCTAGAGTCTATGTTTGATTGAACCTTGACTCGGATGCTGTGAGCTATACTTAATTTCTCTTGGAGACAATATCCAGCTAAATCACAGCTCTATGGGTTCATCTCTGATAGCTTTACAATTTTATGAGAACGCAGAATGCGGTTTTACAGGTCATTGCTTGCGATGCTCTGGTCACCTAGTCTTGGAGCAAGACGTGCTGGTCGCCCAGCAACCATCTACACTGACTAGCTATGTTATGACATCGGGTGCCTCCCTAATGATCTTCCAAACCTGATCCTGGACCGTGATGGCTAGACATAGTTCTTTTCGCTCTAGAGTAAAAAAAAGAGATAAAACATTGTTTGAATCATTACATTCCAAGCAAGCTGATAGCAAGTGGCTATTGAGAAAGAAGGAAGATGAGAAAACGTTGCTTCGAACAAAAGGGCAATAAAAAAGAACAGGATTTAAGGAAACAGAAGATTACACTTGACGTTGCATTTAACATTTTATAGATTGTAGTTGACATGAAAGCAAGAATCAAGACGTGCGAGAGAAGAACCTGGTAGAAAAGAACGGTTCTATTTAAAGATTTAAGCAGTAACAATGAGATCTAGCTGCAAATGAGCCCCTGATACGAATTGATTACAGACTACACGATTACAAGATAGTGAGATAATTAATATATCTATATAATTATAATAATCTATACATCTATATAATAAATACGAATATGTGTCACTGTTTTACATATTTTTTAACTTAAAGGGACACAACTCTATATCTTTCAATAGCTCATTTCAAATGAAAAAAAAAGTTACTGTGTTTCAAAATAAATAAAATTATCCGTGATTTCAATTTCACTCCTATAGCCCGTAGCCCAACATATACCATTTTGAAATCAGGCCGAATCCGTGAGCAAATTAATAACATTCCGGGTCGGATGCCGTCACGCAATCCTGAAAATTTGGATTCTCGAGCCTTCATTACTTCGATATTTACGTGATTTTTTTACGAAAAATTCTTTGTAGGATAACAATTTTTATAACCTGTAAATAAAATTGGAAATAATCGGAAGTAATTGTGAAATCCAGATAAAGTTACCGATGAAATAAAGATAGTTGTTTGTAAGGAAAGTAAGGACCTACGAGCATCAAATTTTCGTTAAATTATGTGGCGACAGAAGAATTATCGTTGAACTTTTAAAAGGTAAGCTGAAATATTAATGCAATACTTAAATGCAGTGATCAGTTTTGAGTTCTGTTGTAGTTTATAGTTGTCTATTGCCTCTACTCCTCCCTAGCTATTGTGATGAATGCGCAATCAAGATTTATCCTCACGAGCTAGCCTAACTGCCACGCGATACGGCGGCTCTTATGCTAGTTAATAGTATGACAAATGTATTCCATTCTATGCGATAAAGCCACTAAAATGCAAAGGGTTAATATGAGAGAAGGAAACCAAGAAAATGTTGCTGAGGGGAAAGTACAAAATACAAGGACAAATTTGATGATTGATGTTGCATTTAATTTTTTGAAGATCGTAGTTGGCAAGAAAACAAGAAGCTGGAAGAGAGTTCCAGCGATGAAAAATGCGAAAAACAAAACCATTAGAATACGCTTAGACTTGGCAATTTGAAAAGTAAAAAAAAAAAAAATTCTAGCTGCCAATCTGTTACCAGAATTAAATTCATTAAGTCGAGATACCATATACAAGCGCGATATTTATTTCGTAATAAATATTGAAATGTGTCATAAGGTCAAAAGATGGAATAGGGAAAGGAAATTCATCCTCTGTCTTATAAAATTAAACTTAGCTCGACCCAATCAGAGACTCGAATCCACCACAATATTCCATACATCAAAACAACTCATTCTTACTTACCATTCTTTACTATATCCCCCATATTGCCTCAGAATCTCCATGAAGTCTTAACACGTCCCTATATGCATAATCCTTGTTCGTGGGGGAGGAGAATCAAACAACAAATAGGAGAGGTCAACAGAACAACTGCTATGGAAATATTTACACATACCCGAAAAGTGGAAAGTGGGGTCATCCAAATCGCGCATGATACCAAAAAGAATTTAAAGTTTCTTCATAGCTTGCATCACTGTAAAATTGATTTTCTTTCTTTGTTCTTATTTTCTTTTTTGGTTGACACGTGACAAAAGGGATAATAAAAGAACAGGTTTCAGAAAGACAAAAGATGGTGTTTGACGTAGCACTTAATTTTTTTAAGAGAGTAGGTGGCGGAAAAGCAATAAATCAGGCGTGAAAAGACACTATTACAGTAGAATTGACGATTGCATCTAGCTAGTTAGTTATTCTATTATTGAAATATTTTTTAAAAGTTATTTACAAATGTGACAATCTGAACTGTGATGAATGATGAAGTCCTAAAGACAAAAGTCGCTAATCGAAACTTTTTCTACCTTATACAATTTTCCCCAATATTGTTCTGATATATATCGTTATCTCATATATATATATATATATATATATATATATATATATATATATATATATATATATATATATATGTGTGTGTGTTATAGTACGGTTCCTTGTACCACGGTGATAGTCCAAGGTAGAACCAATAAAGATGAACTAGGAAACAGGTATGGAATAACACAGATATATTACAAAGAGGAATATATACAGAGAAGTAGAAAGTGTTAGTACGAACAATCAGGTTTAGTAGGGAGAACAATGTAGTCTCGACCAGTATCACTATTCCAATGTCTTGCAGTAATTGTCTGAACGCGACTCTGTTTCGGACTGCCTCTGACTCGACTCTTGACTCGACTTGAACTACTGACTCACGATATTGAGTCTCCCCGCCACTGGGGCAACATGTGACGCAAGGTCGGTTGTTTATTGTGGTTTTCCCGAGCCCGTGGACTCGGCCCCAAAATATGCCCGTTTGAACCCGTATAAACGGGTTCAGGGCCGGTTTTACCTCCTCGAAAGACATTTACATAGACATAGAGTTGAACCGAAAATGAACTACTTACTCACTCCTTGCCTACACCTGAGGCGCAGTATTTATTAAGTATGGAATAGTCCATTATTATTATTATTATTATTATTGGTAATATCCCATAACAATATATATATATATATATATAATTATTTTAAAAAAATATGATTTCTTCGCTACATAAGAGTTCTCATGTTTCAAAAACTCCAAAACTCCAATATAATTATTAAAATAAAAATGAATTACAGAGTCAAGCACTGTTTCATCCTAAAGCAAAAATTTTGGAATAACTGAATTTTTGAAATTTACGCATCATTGGCTCCTGTTTCTGAAACATGAGAACTCTTATGTAGCGAAAGAATCATATTTTTAAAAAACAATTATAATTTAGGCTCTACTTTTGTATTGAGCACTGTTTTTTAAAAGTAAAAACAAAAATACTAAAGAACTCCGGATTATTTACCTAACGTGTTCTTTCCTATTTTTCTACGCACAAACACACACACACACACACACACACACACACGCATATATATATATATATATAGAACAAGTAAAATCCCGTAGGTAAGTAATCCAAGTAGACCATATGAATATAAAATATTAAAACTGATCCACGAAAGAGAGCTCAATAATTAATTAATTTTGATAGTACAGCATAGGAGTGAATACCAATTAATGAGATACAAACAATTTTGATCATTTCGTCCGTGGGAAAGTAGTTTTTTCCTCGATTTATTAATGAAAGTCCATTTACTAAAATGATTAAAATATCACGTATCTTACCAGGAAATTTCAAAGGCAAAAGAAGGAAAAGAAGGAAAAAAAAAAAGGAATAAATAAAAGGAGATGAAGTAAGATTTGGCCTACAATAGAGAAAGGAGTTATATAGATAGAGAGGGATAAGGGACCTAACGTAGTTGTGGTGGAGACGGGTCCAGATAAACGCGACAGTCAAAAATGGACACTGATATAAATGTAACTTATCAACACTTGTGCAAGAAAGAAGAGTGAACAAGAAAAAAAGGCCATAAAACATTTTATAGAGGAGCTTAAAATTATTATAAAATGACAGTCAGAATTTAAAATTAATACTTTTATAAAAAGATGTTAATATTAATCCATTCAATACAGCATCTTTAACTATACAGTAAAAGTTACAGTATATATATATATATATATATATATATATATATATATATATATATATATATATAGCTAAAAATAAAAAAGCCATTAATCCATTCAATACAAAACTTTATTATATATAATCAATATATATATCATCAGAAAACTGCAAATTTTTATTTCCATTAGATTCCGTAAAAGTTACAGTAAATAATATATATATATATATATATATATATATATATATATATATATATATATATTTTAGTTCCTAAAAACTTTATTCAATCAAGACACACGTTCCACATACAAAAAAAAAAAAACATATTGGATTTTAAAATTAAATACACATAAACTAGGGTTGAATAGGGACTTAGGTGTTTTTAAATCTTTATAAATATTTCAATAGTTAAGCAATTTTTTTAGATATAGTTAAAAAAAAATTTAAACAACATTTTAAATATTTATGACAGTTAGATTTAAGTTAGGAATATCCGAACAGTGACGTTCCATATCACGTGACGTCCGCGTCTCGCGAAGGACGCTACTTGCTAACAAACAGTAATCTTAATTTATTTGTAACAAACAGTAATTTCCGATGAAAGATTGAGGACAATTTGAAATATCAAATTATCATATTTATACTAATTATTTAAAAATTTAAATCTTAATATAAAAAAAAGAATTATAAAAACAATTAAATATAGAAGAAAATGTCACATATAGAAAACATGTAACAGGGAGAGAAATATTTAAATATAGAAGGAAATTTCACATATGGAAAAAAATTTTACCTATCGAAAAAAAATTACATTTAAGAAAGATGTCACAATAGGAAAAAGTTCACATATAAAAATTATAAATGAAAGAGAGGAGTGCGAATTTCGACTGATACTCTGTTAGTTGAAATTTGCTTCTGCGGTGACACTTGAAGTGTCGGGTTGAAATAATGTAATGTCAGTTGGATATTTTTTTCTCTGTCATTTGAATACCAATTCATTCCTTTTCTTTAGTAGAATATCTTGATTCTTAAATTTAAGGATTTTAATGTTTTCCTCCAAACATAAATTACCTCTACACTTAAAGCTATTTGGAGTCTGAGCAAAACCGCTAAATTTCCAGCCAATGTGAGAATTCAGGTCTTTCCAAAAACTTTTGGGAGTGAGTAGTTTGGTTATTTATTGTTCAAACACTAAACTCTTTTCTCTCACGGACGAAATGATCATCTGTATGAGGTAAATTGTTTGGATCTTATTAATTGTAACACACACACACACACACACACATATATATATATATATTCAATGCGATGAGAACGAAAGTAATATATAAATTCCAACGTTCACAGCATTAATCCAAAAGAGGGCTCGATACAGATAGTAGAGCGATAATTATTTATTTATTATAATTTTATCATATAGACAAAACCATTTTACTCACTACAAAGATGCAACTTGGTTTCAGTGCATTTCTACTGCACTTCTACGGGTGGGAAAAGAAAAAAGAGAATTGCACTGAAATGAAGTTGCATCTTTGTAGTGAGTAAAATGGTTTTGTCTATATGATAAAATTATATATATATATATATATATATATATATATATATATATATATATGGAGAGCTAGTATTTGTATTTACCCAATCATAGGTATTTTTATAGCCATGATATAATAACACCATATTTCACGGACGAAACGTAATGGCTGATAGGAAAATGAATTACACAGATGCTTTGTTCTCAGAGAGATTTTTAAGCCACTGAGACATACATAAAACTATATATACATATCCCACGAAGATGGTTCATATGTAATTGAGGATAACAATGATTAACATAGTAGAGCTCAAGTGAGATTTGCACTCAGGGGGAATGAACTGTCCTTGCATCCTAGTGGTATTTATATTCTTGCTTGGGATTAAATAACTAAATATCTAGATAATGGTCTCTCCTGTCGTTTTTTATGTATGAGGGTTCAGAAGCCCTTGGGACGTAACAGCCCGACTACCTGCGTATAGGATTAGATACTTATGCCATGAGTAGAGCTGCCAAAACAAGTCCGAATGATGCCGTTGGAGAGTGGGGTCATCAAAAGCCAGTTCCGGTTTCTTCATGACTTGCATAATTGGAAAATTATTTCATTCTTTATTATTATTTTCTTTATTGATTGTATAAATATAATCGCTTGCACCAGCCGCACATTCAAGGTTACACCATCTGGTATTCTCAAGCGGTCACCCATCTAAGTATTGACCAAGCTCTATGTTGTTTAATTTCGGTGGTCGTTTAGGAACTGGGATTCCAACGTCGTATGGCGACTAAAACTTGTTTTTTTTAAATTAAACATGTATTACTGAAGAGCTGCTGCTCGAAGACATTATTGTAAGCACGTTTTTGATTTGCATGTATAACTTATTCGAAAATTAGAAGGAAAGACAATAAAAATAAACTCATAGACATTGTCGATTGAATTTAACCTTTATTACATACATTGAATCAATTGCTAAGTCTGCAGCTAAAATAGTTCGCTCTGATGTGTTAGGCAATTATTCTCATCCGAATCCATCTTGCACATTTATAAGAATGTCATTCGTCCGTGCAATGAATATTGCTACCACAATATTGGTGTGGTAATTCCGCTATATATCTGGAGATAACATCCACTCGAAGAGATTACAAAAATTATTGATCGTAACCTGACATCTCAGCTTAAATCTCGCCACCCCACCACAACGTAGCGTCTCTGTACCTTTTCTATAAATATTTCTATGGTAATTTTCTGATGAACT